>CM069861.1:210320398-210577898 GCA_036172795.1 Pelodytes ibericus
AGAGCCCAGTAATATTGTGCCACTCAGAACCCAGTAATATTGTGCCACTCAGAGCCCAGGAATATTGTACCATTCAGAGCCCAGTAATATTGTGCCACTCAGAACCCAGGAATATTGTGCCATTCAGAGCCCAGTAATATTGTGCCACTCAGAACCCAGTAATATTGTGGCAATCATAGCCCAGTAATATTGTGCCAATCATAGCCCAAGAATATTGTGCCACTCAGAACCCAGTAATATTGTACCAATCATAGCCCAAGAATATTGTGCCACTCAGAACCCAGTAATATTGTGCCAATCATAGCCCAAGAATATTGTGCCAATCATAGCCCAAGAATATTGTGCCACTCAGAACCCAGTAATATTGTGCCAATCATAGCCCAAGAATATTGTGCCACTCAGAACCCAGTAATATTGTGCCAATCATAGCCCAAGAATATTGTGCCACTCAGAACCCAGTAATATTGTGCCAATCATAGCCCAAGAATATTGTGCCACTCAGAACCCAGTAATATTGTGCCAATCATAGCCCAGTAATATTGTGCCAATCAGAACCCAGTAATATTGTGCCAATCATAGCCCAAGAATATTGTGCCACTCAGAACCCAGTAATATTGTGCCAATCATAGCCCAAGAATATTGTGCCACTCAGAACCCAGTAATATTGTGCCAATCATAGCCCAAGAATATTGTGCCAATCATAGCCCAAGAATATTGTGCCACTCAGAACCCAGTAATATTGTGCCAATCATAGCCCAAGAATATTGTGCCACTCAGAACCCAGTAATATTGTGCCAATCATAGCCCAAGAATATTGTGCCACTCAGAACCCAGTAATATTGTGCCAATCATAGCCCAAGAATATTGTGCCACTCAGAACCCAGTAATATTGTGCCAATCATAGCCCAGTAATATTGTGCCACTCAGAAACCAGTAATATTGTGCCACTCAGAACCCAGTAATATTGTGCCAATCATAGCCCAGTAATATTGTGCCACTCAGAACCCAGTAATATTGTGCCAATCATAGCCCAAGAATATTGTGCCACTCAGAACCCAGTAATATTGTGCCAATCATAGCCCAGTAATATTGTGCCAATCATAGCCCAAGAATATTGTGCCAATCAGAACCCAGTAATACCCACACACACCTAGACACCCTGACACACACACACACACACCTAGACACCCATACACAGTCACACTTTTTTTTTTTACTTACCTTACACTTGGTCCGTGATCCAGGACCTTCTGCCGGATGTCCGTCCACCTGACATCCGGCAAGCAGCTGACACAGCGCGACGGGGGCGGAGCTCTATGGTCAGGAGGAGAGGCTAGGGTGCGAGCTCCCTATAGCAGCCTCTCCTCCCGATCGGCCCTCACCCCCGCGTGAGGTTAATCCTCCGATTCTGGGACTATGTCCCAGACGGAGGAAAGCTCACCGGGGGATTTTTTGTTTTTTTTTATATTTATAGCCCTGGAGTCTCGGGGCTAAAGAATACTTTAGCCCCAGAGTCTCCATTCGGGGCTATGAAGGGGGGACTCGGGGCTATAGCCCCAGTAGCCCACCCCTAGCGACGCCTCTGGTGGCTAGACAGATAGAGGCAGTTTCAGAGGAGTTAACCCCTTTATCGACACACTCACATACACATACACATACAGTCTGTCACTCACACTGACATACACACACACTGACACACACGCTCACTCACAGTGACATACACACACACACTCACTCACACTGACATACGCACACACTCACTCACACTGACATACGCACACACTCACACTGACACACACATACACACACTCACTCACACTGACATACATACACATACACACACACACACTGTCTAACTGTTTAACTTACCTGCTGCAGACATCTCTTTGCTTTGAGCTCCTTATGTGAAGGAGGGACTGAGCCAATCACGGGAGGCTTCTGAACTCTCTGCCAATCAGGAGAGTTGAGAGGTCTCACCCGATTGGCTGAGACCTCCTTCTATCAAGCTTCCCTGGACACAGGATTAAAAAAAAAGAAAATGGCCGCCGCATAGAGCAGCAAAGTGCAGCCTCTGCCAGGCTGGCGCCTGGAGCAGCTACCCCACTCTGCCCCATTGCAGGGCTGGCCCTGGGGGCAATTGTTTTGTTCACGGGGGCCAGCAGGAGGCTGCTGGCTCCAGGGGGCCCTGAACATTTTTTTGAGGTGGCGCTAGGGGACTGTGATTGTTTATTACACCCCCAGTCGCCTAGCATTATCTTAACCTTCACTGAATCTAGCCCAATGTGTTTTTGATTTGTCTGTGGTGCCTACCTGTCTATGACATCACCTGTGGCCTGACCTGCAAACTAACTCTTTTGGATAAGAAATGTGTCATTGGCTTAGGAAGCCGCGAGTGATGTCATAAGCAGGATAGGCCACAGACACATCTAAAGCATTTATTTCTCTTCATTTATCAGCGCAGTGTATAGATCATTTCCCAGAATGTTTAGGCCTCTGCACTTCCAGTATAAGGAAGGTTCAGGTGATGAAATCCTAACTGTGAAGACATAAAATTCACCTGCTTTGACATGAACTCCACAAACCAGGATTAGATGGAAGTATAATAACAGCAGCAGTGAACTCAAATCTCTCTTGTATTAATCACGTTCCTTCCAAAACCAAATGACATCTCTCAGTGTCAAGTGGTCATGTCTATTAGCCTGGAAGTAATGCAATCGGACTTTACAAGAAGTTGAAACTTATCAAGGATAGTCTTACTTTGTAATGACAAATGAACTGGAATCAGTTCACCGGCTGATCATACATTACTGTGCATTATCAGAATAACATGTTCCCCCTGTATTGAGGCCTTTGTCAAACCAAGGATAATGGCTATGGGGACATCTGCGGGGGGTAGAGTCCTCACTGGCTTCTAGGGCTGCCACTTCTTATTCCAAAAAATACTATTGCCTCTATAGACTTAACATTGGCCTCGAGCCTGCTCCTAAAATACCAGCTTGATATCAGTCCTACTGTCCTCCTGTCTGCTCTAGGATAACATTTTAAATGCTAGATTTAACCTGCAAAGTTCTCCACTCCTTGGCCTCTCCCTACATTGCCTTCCTCATTAAACCATACTACCTTACATGACCACTATGTTCCTCAGTGAATACTTTCATTAGTCCCTGGCCTTATCTTATGTCTAGGATAGCCTTATACCTATCCCATGCATGCTTAAACTCCTTCACTGTATTAACCTCTACCACTTCTACTGGAAGACTATTCCATACATCCACTACCCTCTCAGTAATGTAATACTATCATTACTCCCCAGTTCCTTATCTTATATCTAGGATAGCCTTATACCTATCCCATGCATGCTTAAACTCCTTCACTGTATTAACCTCTACCACTTCTACTGGAAGACTATTCCATGCATCCACTACCCTCTCAGTAAAGTAATACTTTCATTAGTCTCTGGCCTTATCTTATATCTAGGATAGCCTTATACCTATCCCACGCATGCTTAAACTCCATCACTGTATAACCTCTACCAATTCTACTGGAAGACTATTCCATACATCCACTACCCTCTCTCAGTAATGTAATCCTTTCATTAGTCCCTGGTCTTATCTTATATCTAGGATAGCCTTATACCTATCCCATGCATGCTTAAACTTCTTCACTATATTAACCTCTACCACTTCTACTGGAAGACTATTCCATGCATCCACTACCCTCTCAGTAATGTAATACTTTCATTAGTCCCTGGCCTTATCTTATATCTAGGATAGCCTTATACCTATCCCACGCATGCTTAAACTCCTTCACTGTATTAACCTCTGCCACTTCTACTGATAGACTATTCCATACATCTACTACCCTGTCAGTAAAGTAATACTTTCATTAGTCCCTGGCCCTATCTTAAATCTAGGATAGCATTATACCTATCCCACGCATGCTTAAACTCCTTCACTGTATTAACCTCTACCACTTCTACTGGAAGACTATTCCATACATCCACTACCCTCTCAGTAATGTAATACTTTCATTAGTCCCTGGCCTTATCTTATATCTAGGATAGCCTTATACCTATCCCATGCATGCTTAAACTCCTTCACTGTATTAACCTCTACCACTTCTACTGGAAGACTATTCCATGCATCCACTACCCTCTCAGTAATGTAATACTTTCATTAGTCCCTGGCCTTATCTTATATCTAGAATAGCCTTATACCTATCCCATGCATGCTTAAACTCCTTCACTGTGTTAACCTCTGCCACTTCTACTGGAAGACTATTCCATACATCCACTACCCTCTCAGTAATGTAATACTTTCAGTAGTCCCTGGTCTTATCTTATATCTAGGATAGCCGTATACCTATCCCATGCATGCTTAAACTGCTTCACTGTATTAACCTCTACCACTTCTACTGGAAGACTATTCCATACATCTACTATCCTCTCAGTAAAGTATTACTTTCATTAGTCCCTGGCCCTATCTTAAATCTAGGATAGCATTATACCTATCCCACGCATGCTTAAACTCCTTCACTGTATTAACCTCTACCACTTCTACTGGAAGACTATTCCATACATCCACTACCCTCTCAGTAATGTAATACTTTCATTAGTCCCTGGCCTTATCTTATATCTAGGATAGCCTTATACCTATCCCATGCATGCTTAAACTCCTTCACTGTATTAACCTCTAACACTTCTACTGGAAGACTATTCCATATATCTACTACCCTCTCAGTAATGTAATTCTTTCATTAGTCCCTGGCCTTATCTTATATCTAGGATAGCCTTATACCTATCCCATGCATGCAAAAACTCCTTCACTGTATTAACCTCTACCACTTCTACTGGAAGACTATTCCATGCATCCACTACCCTCTCAGTAATGTAATACATTCATTAGTCCCTGACATTATCTTATATCTAGGATAGCCTTATACCTATCCCACGCATGCTTAAACTCCTTCACTGTGTTTACCTCTACCACTTCTACTGGAAGACTATTCCATACATCCACTACCCTCTCAGTAAAGTAATACTTCCTGATATTACTTTTAAATTGTTGCCCCTCTTATTTGAACCCACATAACATCCACTGTCCCTAAATATTGTTACTACCCCCACCTTATGTATCTCTTGTCCCCCGACCCCGATAGATTGTAAGCTCTGGGAGCAGGGCTCTCTACCTGTGTCTCTGTTCATCTAGTCTTAGTTCATAGTCTGTAGCTCCCTACTATGCTCTGTACCAAGCGGGAGCAGGTCTGAGAAGGCTGTTACAGAGCGTTAAGTTAACTTGCTAGGGAGATGGGAGGGAACAGGTCTGAGAAGGCTGTTACATAGTGTTAAGTTAACTTGCTAGGGAGATGGGAGGAAACAGGTATGAGAAGGCTGTTACACAATATTAAGTTAACTTGCTAGGGATATGGGAGGCGACAGGTCTGAGAAGGCTGTTACATAGTGTTAAGTTAACTTGCTAGGGAGATGGGAGGGAACAGGTCTGAGAAGGCTGTTACATAGTGTTAAGTTAACTTGCTAGGGAGATGGGAGGGCACAGGTCTGAGAAGGCTGTTATATAGGGTTAAGTTAACTTGTTAGGGAGATGGGAGGGAACAGGTCTGAGAAGGCTGTTACCAAGTGTTAAGTTAACTTGCTAGGGAGATGGGAGGGAACAGGTCTGAGAAGGCTGTTACCAAGTGTTAAGTTAACTTGCTAGGAAGATGGGAGGGAACAGGTCTGAGAAGACTGTTACAAAGTGTTAAGTTAACTTGCTAGGAAAGTGGGAGGGAACAGGTCTGAGAAGGCTGTTACAAAGTGTTAAGTTAACTTGCTAGGGAGATGGGAGGGAACAGGTCTGAGAAGGCTGTTACATAGTGTTAAGTTAATTTGCTAGGGAGATGAGAGGGAACAGGTCTGAGAAGGCTGTTACATAGTGTTAAGTTAACTTGCTAGGGAGATGGGAGGGAACAGGTCTGAGAAGGCTGTTACAGAGTGTTAAGTTAACTTGCTGGGGAGATGGGAGGGAACAGGTCTGAGAAGTCTGTTACATAGTGTTAAGTTAACTTGCTAGGTAGATGGGAGGGAACAGGTCTGAGAAGGCTGTTACCTAGTGTTAAGTTAACTTGCTGGGGTGATGGGAGGGAACAGGTCTGAGAAGTCTGTTACATAGTGTTAAGTTAACTTGCTAGGGAGATGGGAGGGAACAGGACTGAGAAGGCTGTTACAGAGTGTTAAGTTAACTTGCTAGGGAGATGGGAGGGAACAGGTCTGAGAAGGCTGTTACATAGTGTTAAGTTAACTTGCTAGGGAGATGGGAGGGAACAGGTCTGAGAAGTCTGTTACATAGTGTTAAGTTAACTTGCTAGGGAGATGGGAGGGAACAGGTCTGAGAAGGCTGTTACATAGTGTTAAGTTAACTTGCTAGGGAGATGGGAGGGAACAGGACTGAGAAGGCTGTTAAAGAGTGTTAAGTTAACTTGCTAGGGAGATGGGAGGGAACAGGTCTGAGAAGGCTGTTACCTAGTGTTAAGTTAACTTGCTAGGGAGATGGGAGGGAACAGGACTGAGAAGGCTGTTACAGAGTGTTAAGTTAACTTGTTGGGAGATGGGAGGGAACAGGTCTGAGAAGGCTGTTACCTAGTGTTAAGTTAACTTGCTGGGGAGATGGGAGGGAACAGGTCTGAGAAGTCTGTTACATAGTGTTAAGTTAACTTGCTAGGGAGATGGGAGGGAACAGGACTGAGAAGGCTGTTACAGACTGTTAAGTTAACTTGCTAGGGAGATGGGAGGGAACAGGTCTGAGAAGGCTGTTACATAGTGTTAAGTTAACTTGCTAGGGAGATGGGAGGGAACAGGTCTGAGAAGTCTGTTACATAGTGTTAAGTTAACTTGCTAGGGAGATGGGAGGGAACAGGTCTGAGAAGGCTGTTACATAGTGTTAAGTTAACTTGCTAGGGAGATGGGAGGGAACAGGACTGAGAAGGCTGTTACAGAGTGTTAAGTTAACTTGCTAGGGAGATGGGAGGGAACAGGTCTGAGAAGGCTGTTACATAGTGTTAAGTTAACTTGCTAGGAAGATGGGAGGGAACAGGTCTGAGAAGGCTGTTACATAGTGTTAAGTTAACTTGCTAGGGAGATGGGAGGGAACAGGTCTGAGAAGGCTGTTACATAGTGTTAAGTTAACTTGCTGGGGAGATGGGAGGGAACAGGTCTGAGAAGGCTGTTACATAGTGTTAAGTTAATTTGCTAGGGAGATGAGAGGGAACAGGTCTGAGAAGGCTGTTACACAGTGTTAATTTAACTTGCTGGGGAGATGGGAGGGAACAGGTCTGAGAAGTCTGTTACATAGTGTTAAGTTAACTTGCTAGGTAGATGGGAGGGAACAGGTCTGAGAAGGCTGTTACCTAGTGTTAAGTTAACTTGCTAGGGAGATGGGAGGGAACAGGACTGAGAAGGCTGTTACAGAGTGTTAAGTTAACTTGCTAGGGAGATGGGAGGGAACAGGTCTGAGAAGGCTGTTACCTAGTGTTAAGTTAACTTGCTGGGGAGATGGGAGGGAACAGGTCTGAGAAGTCTGTTACATAGTGTTAAGTTAACTTGCTAGGGAGATGGGAGGGAACAGGACTGAGAAGGCTGTTACAGAGTGTTAAGTTAACTTGCTAGGGAGATGGGAGGGAACAGGTCTGAGAAGGCTGTTACATAGTGTTAAGTTAACTTGCTAGGGAGATGGGAGGGAACAGGTCTGAGAAGGCTGTTACATAGTGTTAAGTTATCTTGCTAGGGAGATGGGAGGGAACAGGTCTGAGAAGGCTGTTACAGAGTGTTAAGTTAACTTGCTAGGGAGATGGGAGGGAACAGGTCTGAGAAGGCTGTTACATAGTGTTAAGTTAACTTGCTAGGGAGATGGGAGGGAACAGGTCTGAGAAGGCTGTTACATAGTGTTAAGTTATCTTGCTAGGGAGATGGGAGGGAACAGGTCTGAGAAGGCTGTTACAGAGTGTTAAGTTAACTTGCTAGGGAGATGGGAGGGAACAGGTCTGAGAAGTCTGTTACATAGTGTTAAGTTAACTTGCTAGGTAGATGGGAGGGAACAGGTCTGAGAAGGCTGTTACCTAGTGTTAAGTTAACTTGCTACGGAGATGGGAGGGAACAGGACTGAGAAGGCTGTTACAGAGTGTTAAGTTAACTTGCTAGGGAGATGGGAGGGAACAGGTCTGAGAAGGCTGTTACCTAGTGTTAAGTTAACTTGCTGGGGAGATGGGAGGGAACAGGTCTGAGAAGTCTGTTACATAGTGTTAAGTTAACTTGCTAGGGAGATGGGAGGGAACAGGACTGAGAAGGCTGTTACAGAGTGTTAAGTTAACTTGCTAGGGAGATGGGAGGGAACAGGTCTGAGAAGGCTGTTACATAGTGTTAAGTTAACTTGCTAGGGAGATGGGAGGGAACAGGTCTGAGAAGTCTGCTACATAGTGTTAAGTTAACTTGCTAGGGAGATGGGAGGGAACAGGTCTGAGAAGGCTGTTACATAGTGTTAAGTTAACTTGCTAGGGAGATGGGAGGGAACAGGACTGAGAAGGCTGTTACAGAGTGTTAAGTTAACTTGCTAGGGAGATGGGAGGGAACAGGTCTGAGAAGGCTGTTACATAGTGTTAAGTTAACTTGCTAGGAAGATGGGAGGGAACAGGTCTGAGAAGGCTGTTACATAGTGTTAAGTTAACTTGCTAGGGAGATGGGAGGGAACAGGTCTGAGAAGGCTGTTACATAGTGTTAAGTTAACTTGCTGGGGAGATGGGAGGGAACAGGTCTGAGAAGGCTGTTACATAGTGTTAAGTTAATTTGCTAGGGAGATGAGAGGGAACAGGTCTGAGAAGGCTGTTACACAGTGTTAATTTAACTTGCTGGGGAGATGGGAGGGAACAGGTCTGAGAAGGCTGTTACCTAGTGTTAAGTTAACTTGCTGGGGAGATGGGAGGGAACAGGTCTGAGAAGTCTGTTACATAGTGTTAAGTTAACTTGCTAGGGAGATGGGAGGGAACAGGTCTGAGAAGGCTGTTACCTAGTGTTAAGTTAACTTGCTGGGGAGATGGGAGGGAACAGGTCTGAGAAGTCTGTTACATAGTGTTAAGTTAACTTGCTAGGGAGATGGGAGGGAACAGGACTGAGAAGGCTGTTACAGAGTGTTAAGTTAACTTGCTAGGGAGATGGGAGGGAACAGGTCTGAGAAGGCTGTTACATAGTGTTAAGTTAACTTGCTAGGGAGATGGGAGGGAACAGGTCTGAGAAGTCTGCTACATAGTGTTAAGTTAACTTGCTAGGGAGATGGGAGGGAACAGGTCTGAGAAGGCTGTTACATAGTGTTAAGTTAACTTGCTAGGGAGATGGGAGGGAACAGCACTGAGAAGGCTGTTACAGAGTGTTAAGTTAACTTGCTAGGGAGATGGGAGGGAACAGGTCTGAGAAGGCTGTTACATAGTGTTAAGTTAACTTGCTAGGAAGATGGGAGGGAACAGGTCTGAGAAGGCTGTTACATAGTGTTAAGTTAACTTGCTAGGGAGATGGGAGGGAACAGTTCTGAGAAGGCTGTTACATAGTGTTAAGTTAACTTGCTGGGGAGATGGGAGGGAACAGGTCTGAGAAGGCTGTTACATAGTGTTAAGTTAATTTGCTAGGGAGATGAGAGGGAACAGGTCTGAGAAGGCTGTTACACAGTGTTAATTTAACTTGCTGGGGAGATGGGAGGGAACAGGTCTGAGAAGGCTGTTACCTAGTGTTAAGTTAACTTGCTGGGGAGATGGGAGGGAACAGGTCTGAGAAGTCTGTTACATAGTGTTAAGTTAACTTGCTAGGGAGATGGGAGGGAACAGGACTGAGAAGGCTGTTACAGACTGTTAAGTTAACTTGCTAGGGAGATGGGAGGGAACAGGTCTGAGAAGGCTGTTACATAGTGTTAAGTTAACTTGCTAGGGAGATGGGAGGGAACAGGTCTGAGAAGTCTGTTACATAGTGTTAAGTTAACTTGCTAGGGAGATGGGAGGGAACAGGTCTGAGAAGGCTGTTACATAGTGTTAAGTTAACTTGCTAGGGAGATGGGAGGGAACAGGACTGAGAAGGCTGTTACAGAGTGTTAAGTTAACTTGCTAGGGAGATGGGAGGGAACAGGTCTGAGAAGTCTGTTACATAGTGTTAAGTTAACTTGCTAGGGAGATGGGAGGGAACAGGTCTGAGAAGGCTGTTACATAGTGTTAAGTTAACTTGCTAGGGAGATGGGAGGGAACAGGACTGAGAAGGCTGTTACAGAGTGTTAAGTTAACTTGCTAGGGAGATGGGAGGGAACAGGTCTGAGAAGGCTGTTACATAGTGTTAAGTTAACTTGCTAGGAAGATGGGAGGGAACAGGTCTGAGAAGGCTGTTACATAGTGTTAAGTTAACTTGCTAG
The DNA here is from genome assembly GCA_036172795.1 of Pelodytes ibericus. Taxonomy (NCBI): domain Eukaryota; kingdom Metazoa; phylum Chordata; class Amphibia; order Anura; family Pelodytidae; genus Pelodytes; species Pelodytes ibericus. The sequence goes on from CM069861.1 coordinate 210,330,832, forward strand.
GGAGATGGGAGGGAACAGGTCTGAGAAGGCTGTTACATAGTGTTAAGTTAACTTGCTGGGGAGATGGGAGGGAACAGGTCTGAGAAGGCTGTTACATAGTGTTAAGTTAATTTGCTAGGGAGATGAGAGGGAACAGGTCTGAGAAGGCTGTTACACAGTGTTAATTTAACTTGCTGGGGAGATGGGAGGGAACAGGTCTGAGAAGTCTGTTACATAGTGTTAAGTTAACTTGCTAGGTAGATGGGAGGGAACAGGTCTGAGAAGGCTGTTACCTAGTGTTAAGTTAACTTGCTAGGGAGATGGGAGGGAACAGGACTGAGAAGGCTGTTACAGAGTGTTAAGTTAACTTGCTAGGGAGATGGGAGGGAACAGGTCTGAGAAGGCTGTTACCTAGTGTTAAGTTAACTTGCTGGGGAGATGGGAGGGAACAGGTCTGAGAAGTCTGTTACATAGTGTTAAGTTAACTTGCTAGGGAGATGGGAGGGAACAGGACTGAGAAGGCTGTTACAGAGTGTTAAGTTAACTTGCTAGGGAGATGGGAGGGAACAGGTCTGAGAAGGCTGTTACATAGTGTTAAGTTAACTTGCTAGGGAGATGGGAGGGAACAGGTCTGAGAAGGCTGTTACATAGTGTTAAGTTATCTTGCTAGGGAGATGGGAGGGAACAGGTCTGAGAAGGCTGTTACAGAGTGTTAAGTTAACTTGCTAGGGAGATGGGAGGGAACAGGTCTGAGAAGGCTGTTACATAGTGTTAAGTTAACTTGCTAGGGAGATGGGAGGGAACAGGTCTGAGAAGGCTGTTACATAGTGTTAAGTTATCTTGCTAGGGAGATGGGAGGGAACAGGTCTGAGAAGTCTGTTACATAGTGTTAAGTTAACTTGCTAGGTAGATGGGAGGGAACAGGTCTGAGAAGGCTGTTACCTAGTGTTAAGTTAACTTGCTACGGAGATGGGAGGGAACAGGACTGAGAAGGCTGTTACAGAGTGTTAAGTTAACTTGCTAGGGAGATGGGAGGGAACAGGTCTGAGAAGGCTGTTACCTAGTGTTAAGTTAACTTGCTGGGGAGATGGGAGGGAACAGGTCTGAGAAGTCTGTTACATAGTGTTAAGTTAACTTGCTAGGGAGATGGGAGGGAACAGGACTGAGAAGGCTGTTACAGAGTGTTAAGTTAACTTGCTAGGGAGATGGGAGGGAACAGGTCTGAGAAGGCTGTTACATAGTGTTAAGTTAACTTGCTAGGGAGATGGGAGGGAACAGGTCTGAGAAGTCTGCTACATAGTGTTAAGTTAACTTGCTAGGGAGATGGGAGGGAACAGGTCTGAGAAGGCTGTTACATAGTGTTAAGTTAACTTGCTAGGGAGATGGGAGGGAACAGGACTGAGAAGGCTGTTACAGAGTGTTAAGTTAACTTGCTAGGGAGATGGGAGGGAACAGGTCTGAGAAGGCTGTTACATAGTGTTAAGTTAACTTGCTAGGAAGATGGGAGGGAACAGGTCTGAGAAGGCTGTTACATAGTGTTAAGTTAACTTGCTAGGGAGATGGGAGGGAACAGGTCTGAGAAGGCTGTTACATAGTGTTAAGTTAACTTGCTGGGGAGATGGGAGGGAACAGGTCTGAGAAGGCTGTTACATAGTGTTAAGTTAATTTGCTAGGGAGATGAGAGGGAACAGGTCTGAGAAGGCTGTTACACAGTGTTAATTTAACTTGCTGGGGAGATGGGAGGGAACAGGTCTGAGAAGGCTGTTACCTAGTGTTAAGTTAACTTGCTGGGGAGATGGGAGGGAACAGGTCTGAGAAGTCTGTTACATAGTGTTAAGTTAACTTGCTAGGGAGATGGGAGGGAACAGGACTGAGAAGGCTGTTACAGAGTGTTAAGTTAACTTGCTAGGGAGATGGGAGGGAACAGGTCTGAGAAGGCTGTTACATAGTGTTAAGTTAACTTGCTAGGAAGATGGGAGGGAACAGGTCTGAGAAGGCTGTTACATAGTGTTAAGTTAACTTGCTAGGGAGATGGGAGGGAACAGGTCTGAGAAGGCTGTTACATAGTGTTAAGTTAACTTGCTAGGGAGATGGGAGGGAACAGGTCTGAGAAGTCTGCTACATAGTGTTAAGTTAACTTGCTAGGGAGATGGGAGGGAACAGGTCTGAGAAGGCTGTTACATAGTGTTAAGTTAACTTGCTAGGGAGATGGGAGGGAACAGGACTGAGAAGGCTTTTACAGAGTGTTAAGTTAACTTGCTAGGGAGATGGGAGGGAACAGGTCTGAGAAGGCTGTTACATAGTGTTAAGTTAACTTGCTAGGAAGATGGGAGGGAACAGGTCTGAGAAGGCTGTTACATAGTGTTAAGTTAACTTGCTAGGGAGATGGGAGGGAACAGGTCTGAGAAGGCTGTTACATAGTGTTAAGTTAACTTGCTGGGGAGATGGGAGGGAACAGGTCTGAGAAGGCTGTTACATAGTGTTAAGTTAATTTGCTAGGGAGATGAGAGGGAACAGGTCTGAGAAGGCTGTTACACAGTGTTAATTTAACTTGCTGGGGAGATGGGAGGGAACAGGTCTGAGAAGGCTGTTACCTAGTGTTAAGTTAACTTGCTGGGGAGATGGGAGGGAACAGGTCTGAGAAGTCTGTTACATAGTGTTAAGTTAACTTGCTAGGGAGATGGGAGGGAACAGGACTGAGAAGGCTGTTACAGAGTGTTAAGTTAACTTGCTAGGGAGATGGGAGGGAACAGGTCTGAGAAGGCTGTTACATAGTGTTAAGTTAACTTGCTAGGGAGATGGGAGGGAACAGGTCTGAGAAGGCTGTTACATAGTGTTAAGTTATCTTGCTAGGGAGATGGGAGGAAACAGGTCTGAGAAGTCTGTTACATAGTGTTAAGTTAACTTGCTCGGGAGATGGGAGGGAACAGGACTGAGAAGGCTGTTACAGAGTGTTAAGTTAACTTGCTAGGGAGATGGGAGGGAACAGGTCTGAGAAGGCTGTTACATAGTGTTAAGTTAACTTGCTAGGGAGATGGGAGGGAACAGGTCTGAGAAGGCTGTTACATAGTGTTAAGTTAACTTGCTAGGGAGATGGGAGGGAACAGGTCTGAGAAGGCTGTTACATAGTGTTAAGTTAACTTGCTAGGAAGATGGGAGGGAACAGGTCTGAGAAGGCTGTTACAGAGTGTTATGTTAACTTGCTAGGGAGATGGGAGGGAACAGGTCTGAGAAGGCTGTTACATAGTGTTAAGTTAACTTGCTAGGGAGATGGGAGGGAACAGGTCTGAGAAGGCTGTTACATAGTGTTAAGTTATCTTGCTAGGGAGATGGGAGGAAACAGGTCTGAGAAGTCTGTTACATAGTGTTAAGTTAACTTGCTCGGGAGATGGGAGGGAACAGGACTGAGAAGGCTGTTACAGAGTGTTAAGTTAACTTGCTAGGGAGATGGGAGGGAACAGGTCTGAGAAGGCTGTTACATAGTGTTAAGTTAACTTGCTAGGGAGATGGGAGGGAACAGGTCTGAGAAGGCTGTTACATAGTGTTAAGTTAACTTGCTAGGGAGATGGGAGGGAACAGGTCTGAGAAGGCTGTTACATAGTGTTAAGTTAACTTGCTAGGAAGATGGGAGGGAACAGGTCTGAGAAGGCTGTTACATAGTGTTAAGTTAACTTGCTAGGGAGATGGGAGGGAACAGGTCTGAGAAGGCTGTTACATAGTGTTAAGTTAACTTGCTGGGGAGATGGGAGGGAACAGGTCTGAGAAGGCTGTTACATAGTGTTAAGTTAATTTGCTAGGGAGATGAGAGGGAACAGGTCTGAGAAGGCTGTTACACAGTGTTAATTTAACTTGCTGGGAGATGGGAGGGAACAGGTCTGAGAAGTCTGTTACATAGTGTTAAGTTAACTTGCTAGGTAGATGGGAGGGAACAGGTCTGAGAAGGCTGTTACCTAGTGTTAAGTTAACTTGCTAGGGAGATGGGAGGGAACAGGACTGAGAAGGCTGTTACAGAGTGTTAAGTTAACTTGCTAGGGAGATGGGAGGGAACAGGTCTGAGAAGGCTGTTACCTAGTGTTAAGTTAACTTGCTGGGGAGATGGGAGGGAACAGGTCTGAGAAGTCTGTTACATAGTGTTAAGTTAACTTGCTAGGGAGATGGGAGGGAACAGGACTGAGAAGGCTGTTACAGAGTGTTAAGTTAACTTGCTAGGGAGATGGGAGGGAACAGGTCTGAGAAGGCTGTTACATAGTGTTAAGTTAACTTGCTAGGGAGATGGGAGGGAACAGGTCTGAGAAGGCTGTTACATAGTGTTAAGTTATCTTGCTAGGGAGATGGGAGGGAACAGGTCTGAGAAGGCTGTTACAGAGTGTTAAGTTAACTTGCTAGGGAGATGGGAGGGAACAGGTCTGAGAAGGCTGTTACATAGTGTTAAGTTAACTTGCTAGGGAGATGGGAGGGAACAGGTCTGAGAAGGCTGTTACATAGTGTTAAGTTATCTTGCTAGGGAGATGGGAGGGAACAGGTCTGAGAAGTCTGTTACATAGTGTTAAGTTAACTTGCTAGGTAGATGGGAGGGAACAGGTCTGAGAAGGCTGTTACCTAGTGTTAAGTTAACTTGCTAGGGAGATGGGAGGGAACAGGACTGAGAAGGCTGTTACAGAGTGTTAAGTTAACTTGCTAGGGAGATGGGAGGGAACAAGTCTGAGAAGGCTGTTACCTAGTGTTAAGTTAACTTGCTGGGGAGATGGGAGGGAACAGGTCTGAGAAGTCTGTTACATAGTGTTAAGTTAACTTGCTAGGGAGATGGGAGGGAACAGGACTGAGAAGGCTGTTACAGAGTGTTAAGTTAACTTGCTAGGGAGATGGGAGGGAACAGGTCTGAGAAGGCTGTTACATAGTGTTAAGTTAACTTGCTAGGGAGATGGGAGGGAACAGGTCTGAGAAGTCTGTTACATAGTGTTAAGTTAACTTGCTAGGGAGATGGGAGGGAACAGGTCTGAGAAGGCTGTTACATAGTGTTAAGTTAACTTGCTACGGAGATGGGAGGGAACAGGACTGAGAAGGCTGTTACAGAGTGTTAAGTTAACTTGCTAGGCAGATGGGAGGGAACAGGTCTGAGAAGGCTGTTACATAGTGTTAAGTTAACTTGCTAGGAAGATGGGAGGGAACAGGTCTGAGAAGGCTGTTACATAGTGTTAAGTTAACTTGCTAGGGAGATGGGAGGGAACAGGTCTGAGAAGGCTGTTACATAGTGTTAAGTTAACTTTCTGGGGAGATGGGAGGGAACAGGTCTGAGAAGGCTGTTACATAGTGTTAAGTTAATTTGCTAGGGAGATGAGAGGGAACAGGTCTGAGAATGCTGTTACACAGTGTTAATTTAACTTGCTGGGGAGATGGGAGGGAACAGGTCTGAGAAGTCTGTTACATCGTGTTAAGTTAACTTGCTAGGTAGATGGGAGGGAACAGGTCTGAGAAGGCTGTTACCTAGTGTTAAGTTAACTTGCTAGGGAGATGGGAGGGAACAGGACTGAGAAGGCTGTTACAGAGTGTTAAGTTAACTTGCTAGGGAGATGGGAGGGAACAGGTCTGAGAAGGCTGTTACCTAGTGTTAAGTTAACTTGCTGGGGAGATGGGAGGGAACAGGTCTGAGAAGTCTGTTACATAGTGTTAAGTTAACTTGCTAGGGAGATGGGAGGGAACAGGACTGAGAAGGCTGTTACAGAATGTTAAGTTAACTTGCTAGGGAGATGGGAGGGAACAGGTCTGAGAAGGCTGTTACATAGTGTTAAGTTAACTTGCTAGGGAGATGGGAGGGAACAGGTCTGAGAAGGCTGTTACATAGTGTTAAGTTAACTTGCTAGGAAGATGGGAGGGAACAGGTCTGAGAAGGCTGTTACATAGTGTTAAGTTAACTTGCTAGGGAGATGAGAGGGAACAGGTCTGAGAAGGCTGTTACATAGTGTTAAGTTAACTTGCTGGGGAGATGGGAGGGAACAGGTCTGAGAAGGCTGTTACATAGTGTTAAGTTAATTTGCTAGGGAGATGAGAGGGAACAGGTCTGAGAAGGCTGTTACACAGTGTTAATTTAACTTGCTGGGAGATGGGAGGGAACAGGTCTGAGAAGTCTGTTACATAGTGTTAAGTTAACTTGCTAGGTAGATGGGAGGGAACAGGTCTGAGAAGGATGTTACATAGTGTTAAGTTAACTTGCTAGGGAGATGGGAGGGAACAGGACTGAGAAGGCTGTTACAGAGTGTTAAGTTAACTTGCTAGGGAGATGGGAGGGAACAGGTCTGAGAAGGCTGTTACCTAGTGTTAAGTTAACTTGCTGGGGAGATGGGAGGGAACAGGTCTGAGAAGTCTGTTACATAGTGTTAAGTTAACTTGCTAGGGAGATGGGAGGGAACAGGACTGAGAAGGCTGTTACAGAGTGTTAAGTTAACTTGCTAGGGAGATGGGAGGGAACAGGTCTGAGAAGGCTGTTACATAGTGTTAAGTTAACTTGCTAGGGAGATGGGAGGGAACAGGTCTGAGAAGGCTGTTACATAGTGTTAAGTTATCTTGCTAGGGAGATGGGAGGGAACAGGTCTGAGAAGGCTGTTACAGAGTGTTAAGTTAACTTGCTAGGGAGATGGGAGGGAACAGGTCTGAGAAGGCTGTTACATAGTGTTAAGTTAACTTGCTAGGGAGATGGGAGGGAACAGGTCTGAGAAGGCTGTTACATAGTGTTAAGTTATCTTGCTAGGGAGATGGGAGGGAACAGGTCTGAGAAGTCTGTTACATAGTGTTAAGTTAACTTGCTAGGTAGATGGGAGGGAACAGGTCTGAGAAGGCTGTTACAGAATGTTAAGTTAACTTGCTAGGGAGATGGGAGGGAACAGGTCTGAGAAGGCTGTTACATAGTGTTAAGTTAACTTGCTAGGGAGATGGGAGGGAACAGGTCTGAGAAGGCTGTTACATAGTGTTAAGTTAACTTGCTAGGAAGATGGGAGGGAACAGGTCTGAGAAGGCTGTTACATAGTGTTAAGTTAACTTGCTAGGGAGATGGGAGGGAACAGGTCTGAGAAGGCTGTTACATAGTGTTAAGTTAACTTGCTGGGGAGATGGGAGGGAACAGGTCTGAGAAGGCTGTTACATAGTGTTAAGTTAATTTGCTAGGGAGATGAGAGGGAACAGGTCTGAGAAGGCTGTTACACAGTGTTAATTTAACTTGCTGGGAGATGGGAGGGAACAGGTCTGAGAAGTCTGTTACATAGTGTTAAGTTAACTTGCTAGGTAGATGGGAGGGAACAGGTCTGAGAAGGCTGTTACCTAGTGTTAAGTTAACTTGCTAGGGAGATGGGAGGGAACAGGACTGAGAAGGCTGTTACAGAGTGTTAAGTTAACTTGCTAGGGAGATGGGAGGGAACAGGTCTGAGAAGGCTGTTACCTAGTGTTAAGTTAACTTGCTGGGGAGATGGGAGGGAACAGGTCTGAGAAGTCTGTTACATAGTGTTAAGTTAACTTGCTAGGGAGATGGGAGGGAACAGGACTGAGAAGGCTGTTACAGAGTGTTAAGTTAACTTGCTAGGGAGATGGGAGGGAACAGGTCTGAGAAGGCTGTTACATAGTGTTAAGTTAACTTGCTAGGGAGATGGGAGGGAACAGGTCTGAGAAGGCTGTTACATAGTGTTAAGTTATCTTGCTAGGGAGATGGGAGGGAACAGGTCTGAGAAGGCTGTTACAGAGTGTTAAGTTAACTTGCTAGGGAGATGGGAGGGAACAGGTCTGAGAAGGCTGTTACATAGTGTTAAGTTAACTTGCTAGGGAGATGGGAGGGAACAGGTCTGAGAAGGCTGTTACACAGTGTTAAGTTATCTTGCTAGGGAGATGGGAGGGAACAGGTCTGAGAAGTCTGTTACATAGTGTTAAGTTAACTTGCTAGGTAGATGGGAGGGAACAGGTCTGAGAAGGCTGTTACCTAGTGTTAAGTTAACTTGCTAGGGATATGGGAGGGAACAGGACTGAGAAGGCTGTTACAGAGTGTTAAGTTAACTTGCTAGGGAGATGGGAGGGAACAAGTCTGAGAAGGCTGTTACCTAGTGTTAAGTTAACTTGCTGGGGAGATGGGAGGGAACAGGTCTGAGAAGTCTGTTACATAGTGTTAAGTTAACTTGCTAGGGAGATGGGAGGGAACAGGACTGAGAAGGCTGTTACAGAGTGTTAAGTTAACTTGCTAGGGAGATGGGAGGGAACAGGTCTGAGAAGGCTGTTACATAGTGTTAAGTTAACTTGCTAGGGAGATGGGAGGGAACAGGTCTGAGAAGTCTGTTACATAGTGTTAAGTTAACTTGCTAGGGAGATGGGAGGGAACAGGTCTGAGAAGGCTGTTACATAGTGTTAAGTTAACTTGCTACGGAGATGGGAGGGAACAGGACTGAGAAGGCTGTTACAGAGTGTTAAGTTAACTTGCTAGGCAGATGGGAGGGAACAGGTATGAGAAGGCTGTTACATAGTGTTAAGTTAACTTGCTAGGAAGATGGGTGGGAACAGGTCTGAGAAGGCTGTTACATAGTGTTAAGTTAACTTGCTAGGGAGATGGGAGGGAACAGGTCTGAGAAGGCTGTTACATAGTGTTAAGTTAACTTTCTGGGGAGATGGGAGGGAACAGGTCTGAGAAGGCTGTTACATAGTGTTAAGTTAATTTGCTAGGGAGATGAGAGGGAACAGGTCTGAGAAGGCTGTTACACAGTGTTAATTTAACTTGCTGGGGAGATGGGAGGGAACAGGTCTGAGAAGTCTGTTACATAGTGTTAAGTTAACTTGCTAGGTAGATGGGAGGGAACAGGTCTGAGAAGGCTGTTACATAGTGTTAAGTTAACTTGCTAGGGAGATGGGAGGGAACAGGTCTGAGAAGGCTGTTACATAGTGTTAAGTTAACTTGCTGGGGAGATGGGAGGGAACAGGTCTGAGAAGGCTGTTACATAGTGTTAAGTTAATTTGCTAGGGAGATGAGAGGGAACAGGTCTGAGAAGGCTGTTACACAGTGTTAATTTAACTTGCTGGGAGATGGGAGGGAACAGGTCTGAGAAGTCTGTTACATAGTGTTAAGTTAACTTGCTAGGTAGATGGGAGGGAACAGGTCTGAGAAGGCTGTTACCTAGTGTTAAGTTAACTTGCTAGGGAGATGGGAGGGAACAGGACTGAGAAGGCTGTTACAGAGTGTTAAGTTAACTTGCTAGGGAGATGGGAGGGAACAGGTCTGAGAAGGCTGTTACCTAGTGTTAAGTTAACTTGCTGGGGAGATGGGAGGGAACAGGTCTGAGAAGTCTGTTACATAGTGTTAAGTTAACTTGCTAGGGAGATGGGAGGGAACAGGACTGAGAAGGCTGTTACAGAGTGTTAAGTTAACTTGCTAGGGAGATGGGAGGGAACAGGTCTGAGAAGGCTGTTACATAGTGTTAAGTTAACTTGCTAGGGAGATGGGAGGGAACAGGTCTGAGAAGGCTGTTACATAGTGTTAAGTTATCTTGCTAGGGAGATGGGAGGGAACAGGTCTGAGAAGGCTGTTACAGAGTGTTAAGTTAACTTGCTAGGGAGATGGGAGGGAACAGGTCTGAGAAGGCTGTTACATAGTGTTAAGTTAACTTGCTAGGGAGATGGGAGGGAACAGGTCTGAGAAGGCTGTTACATAGTGTTAAGTTATCTTGCTAGGGAGATGGGAGGGAACAGGTCTGAGAAGTCTGTTACATAGTGTTAAGTTAACTTGCTAGGTAGATGGGAGGGAACAGGTCTGAGAAGGCTGTTACAGAATGTTAAGTTAACTTGCTAGGGAGATGGGAGGGAACAGGTCTGAGAAGGCTGTTACATAGTGTTAAGTTAACTTGCTAGGGAGATGGGAGGGAACAGGTCTGAGAAGGCTGTTACATAGTGTTAAGTTAACTTGCTAGGAAGATGGGAGGGAACAGGTCTGAGAAGGCTGTTACATAGTGTTAAGTTAACTTGCTAGGGAGATGGGAGGGAACAGGTCTGAGAAGGCTGTTACATAGTGTTAAGTTAACTTGCTGGGGAGATGGGAGGGAACAGGTCTGAGAAGGCTGTTACATAGTGTTAAGTTAATTTGCTAGGGAGATGAGAGGGAACAGGTCTGAGAAGGCTGTTACACAGTGTTAATTTAACTTGCTGGGAGATGGGAGGGAACAGGTCTGAGAAGTCTGTTACATAGTGTTAAGTTAACTTGCTAGGTAGATGGGAGGGAACAGGTCTGAGAAGGCTGTTACCTAGTGTTAAGTTAACTTGCTAGGGAGATGGGAGGGAACAGGACTGAGAAGGCTGTTACAGAGTGTTAAGTTAACTTGCTAGGGAGATGGGAGGGAACAGGTCTGAGAAGGCTGTTACCTAGTGTTAAGTTAACTTGCTGGGGAGATGGGAGGGAACAGGTCTGAGAAGTCTGTTACATAGTGTTAAGTTAACTTGCTAGGGAGATGGGAGGGAACAGGACTGAGAAGGCTGTTACAGAGTGTTAAGTTAACTTGCTAGGGAGATGGGAGGGAACAGGTCTGAGAAGGCTGTTACATAGTGTTAAGTTAACTTGCTAGGGAGATGGGAGGGAACAGGTCTGAGAAGGCTGTTACATAGTGTTAAGTTATCTTGCTAGGGAGATGGGAGGGAACAGGTCTGAGAAGGCTGTTACAGAGTGTTAAGTTAACTTGCTAGGGAGATGGGAGGGAACAGGTCTGAGAAGGCTGTTACATAGTGTTAAGTTAACTTGCTAGGGAGATGGGAGGGAACAGGTCTGAGAAGGCTGTTACACAGTGTTAAGTTATCTTGCTAGGGAGATGGGAGGGAACAGGTCTGAGAAGTCTGTTACATAGTGTTAAGTTAACTTGCTAGGTAGATGGGAGGGAACAGGTCTGAGAAGGCTGTTACCTAGTGTTAAGTTAACTTGCTAGGGAGATGGGAGGGAACAGGACTGAGAAGGCTGTTACAGAGTGTTAAGTTGACTTGCTAGGGAGATGGGAGGGAACAAGTCTGAGAAGGCTGTTACCTAGTGTTAAGTTAACTTGCTGGGGAGATGGGAGGGAACAGGTCTGAGAAGTCTGTTACATAGTGTTAAGTTAACTTGCTAGGGAGATGGGAGGGAACAGGACTGAGAAGGCTGTTACAGAGTGTTAAGTTAACTTGCTAGGGAGATGGGAGGGAACAGGTCTGAGAAGGCTGTTACATAGTGTTAAGTTAACTTGCTAGGGAGATGGGAGGGAACAGGTCTGAGAAGTCTGTTACATAGTGTTAAGTTAACTTGCTAGGGAGATGGGAGGGAACAGGTCTGAGAAGGCTGTTACATAGTGTTAAGTTAACTTGCTACGGAGATGGGAGGGAACAGGACTGAGAAGGCTGTTACAGAGTGTTAAGTTAACTTGCTAGGCAGATGGGAGGGAACAGGTATGAGAAGGCTGTTACATAGTGTTAAGTTAACTTGCTAGGAAGATGGGTGGGAACAGGTCTGAGAAGGCTGTTACATAGTGTTAAGTTAACTTGCTAGGGAGATGGGAGGGAACAGGTCTGAGAAGGCTGTTACATAGTGTTAAGTTAACTTTCTGGGGAGATGGGAGGGAACAGGTCTGAGAAGGCTGTTACATAGTGTTAAGTTAATTTGCTAGGGAGATGAGAGGGAACAGGTCTGAGAAGGCTGTTACACAGTGTTAATTTAACTTGCTGGGGAGATGGGAGGGAACAGGTCTGAGAAGTCTGTTACATAGTGTTAAGTTAACTTGCTAGGTAGATGGGAGGGAACAGGTCTGAGAAGGCTGTTACCTAGTGTTAAGTTAACTTGCTAGGGAGATGGGAGGGAACAGGACTGAGAAGGCTGTTACAGAGTGTTAAGTTAACTTGCTAGGGAGATGGGAGGGAACAGGTCTGAGAAGGCTGTTACCTAGTGTTAAGTTAACTTGCTGGGGAGATGGGAGGGAACAGGTCTGAGAAGTCTGTTACATAGTGTTAAGTTAACTTGCTAGGGAGATGGGAGGGAACAGGACTGAGAAGGCTGTTACAGAATGTTAAGTTAACTTGCTAGGGAGATGGGAGGGAACAGGTCTGAGAAGGCTGTTACATAGTGTTAAGTTAACTTGCTAGGGAGATGGGAGGGAACAGGTCTGAGAAGGCTGTTACATAGTGTTAAGTTATCTTGCTAGGGAGATGGGAGGAAACAGGTCTGAGAAGTCTGTTACATAGTGTTAAGTTAACTTGCTCGGGAGATGGGAGGGAACAGGACTGAGAAGGCTGTTACAGAGTGTTAAGTTAACTTGCTAGGGAGATGGGAGGGAACAGGTCTGAGAAGGCTGTTACATAGTGTTAAGTTAACTTGCTAGGGAGATGGGAGGGTACAGGTCTGAGAAGGCTGTTACATAGTGTTAAGTTATCTTGCTAGGGAGATGGGAGGAAACAGGTCTGAGAAGTCTGTTACATAGTGTTAAGTTAACTTGCTCGGGAGATGGGAGGGAACAGGTAGCACCTGTAGCTCTGTTGCATGACTCTGACAGGGCATCAGGCTAGTTATGTGGCTAGCATCACTGCGTCCCCTGTGCCTCACCTCCGTAACTACGTTGGTCTCTATTCACCTCACAACCTTCTAGAAGATTTTTGCTATATCCTGTTATCGTTTTCCAATCGTTCTGAATTCCTACTAAAAACCAAAAGTTCTTTTTTTTTTAAACGTTTGCTGGTTGTTTTACCGGAAACATCGTTCTAACGGAATAGAATCTCGACAGACGACTATCATGTGACCACATCAATGGCTTTCAGCAAAGATAACATCATTGTATGCAGAGCAACGAACAAATAGAGCACAGAGACGACCTTGGTGAGGCATGGTATGGGAAATACATCTATCGCTGTGCTAAACATGTCATGGAATTCTTTTGTTATTGTGGTCCTCAAGACTCAACAGAGCTAGTGAATAAAATCATTATAAAACTAGGATTATCTGGGTAACAAAAAAATAAATAATCGTTTAGGTTAAATAATTACTTCGAACGAGAACCTGCGTCACGGCCTTTTTCACGTGCCCTTCGATTTATATTATGAGAATGAACTTTTAATAATGCTCTTAATATGTACTTTGTTAAGAAATCTTATGTACAACAGTTCTTTGTTCGGCGTGCTAAGTGGTAAACTGGATTTGTCATCCTTCAGAAACTCTGTACTACAAAGCGCTGGACCAGTACACCAGCTTCTTCTGCCGGAATCTTACAAGAAAGTAATTTAAAAGAAAAGCTAGGGGGGATGTGGGGCTGGGGGCGATTGTGACCACTCAGATTCGTATTAGCCCCATAAATACTTGGTTTTGCTCAAAGACAGTTGATCCGAACTGTTTTTTTTTACTGCTTTTGTTTAAGTGCGATACAATAATTGATAAATAAATATATATATATATATATATATTTTGTTGTTGAAAATTTACAGTAGAATAGCTTGCTAGCAATAGAAAAACATTGTTTGGCCCATTGCAGATAAAAACTTGGACGGCCCTGCTCTATTGTGACAAGCTGTTAATTTGGACCAAAGACGGCAGACCGTACCATGGAAAAAATTCGAATTAATCAACAAACCAGAATATGGATGGTTTTTGGCTGTAGTGAGACAGGGGTGGACGCCATAAGGAAGAGGGGAGTAAATCTGTTAGTTGACATGCTACCCCGAAATCAATTTTTATGGATTCTTTTTAAAGTTTGGAATTAAGTCAATATCTGGAGGGCACGGTAGGCTATTCCAAAAGATGGTGGCTGACCTTCTTGTATAGTGCACATGCTTTTATCCCTGTGTGATTTGATGCAGGCATTCTGCATAAATCACATTTTTAATATTTGACTCAAGCCCTCGCCCAGTGATTACTCTGCATGTTTACTGCAGGTGCGGCAGCACTGATTATACACAACACTGAGGATATACAGTTATGTTTCATATAGTCACTTCCTGTCCTCTTCTAATTGAGTCTATTGAGTGGCCTATGAGTGACCTTGCTCTTGTACTCAGTAGGATCTCTTAACAGTGCAACACATTTTCTGATGACATCACTAGAGAGACAGGACATTCCATTCATTTGAATGGCATTATTCTCATTGGTTCCTGCAGCATCTAGTGTGGGCAGTCCTGGTTTCTTGCAAACTGCTGTAATCTGTCAATTTCTTCTAGCTGTAAGTATTTTATATTTGAAGCAATGCAAAATCTAAAACATGCATTTTAAAGTACTTTGAAAGCACATTAATATGCACTAACATTTGGAAGATGCACTAGAAAGTCCCTTTAAGTAGAGACTCCATATTTATATATATGTGTGTGTGTGTATCTGTACATACCACAAACCTGTAAAGAAAGACTTAGAAATAGATGTCATGATGTTTTGGTTAGTTACACTTAATCCCCTTCAACAAACAAAGACCTGGGATTTTGACCAAACCAATCTTGTTAATCAGTTGACCACCACCCTTTAGAAATCTCTTGCAAACCTCTGGCACACTCTCCTCTACCTTTAAGTGTACTCTGTTTAACCTTTGGTACCCTGTACTATATTATTCCCACCACCTCACCACTTGCTTCAGACTGTTGTTACCAGAGGATTGGTAGGGATCGTGTGCAGGTGACCATTATTCTGTCGACCTCCTTACCTTTTTCCAATGACCTTCCACGGTCTCTTGTTTTCCAAATGTCATATTATTATATTTACCCCCCATTTGTTTGCTTCTCACAATCCTCTCCCTTCACTCCCTTCTAATCTGATTTGCATGCAGTCACAATAAAATGATTCACTTCCATGCAGCATGATCGCTCAGTTGGTAAACTCTCTGACTGTGGCTCCTGTTCAGATTTGCAGATTTGAATCCTGGCAGGGTCAGCTTGGCCCCCTGTTTTTCTATGGTTGATAAATTAGTGTTATTAAATTGGAAAATCATTTATAGTTTAGTGATAATTTAGTTTTTCATTCTGAGAGCCTGTACGTTGTGTACATTGGCAGTGGCTGGCCAGGGTGAGTGTTTAAGCTGATCTTGACCCTCTGTTGTTCTGTGTTACTCTGGTATTAGCATCTCTGTTTTGGTGAGATCCCTGTGTACCAGTCCTTGCTTGTCGCACTCTGTCTCTGTGTACCAGTCCTGGCTTGTCTCACTCTGTCTCTGTGTACCAGTCCTGGCTTGTCTCACTCTGTCTCTGTGTACCAGTCCTGGCTTGTCTCACTCTGTCTCTGTGTACCAGTCCTGGTGTGTCTGACTCTGTCTCTGTGTACCAGTCCTGGCTTGTCTCACCCTGTCTGTGTGTACCAGTCCTGGCTTGTCTCGCCCTGTCTCTGTGTACCAGTCCTGGCTTGTCTCACCCTGTCTGTGTGTACCAGTCCTGGCTTGTCTCACCCTGTCTCTGTGTACCAGTCCTGGCTTGTCTCACTCTGTCTCTGTGTACCAGTCCTGGCTTGTCTCACTCTGTCTCTGTGTACCAGTCCTGGCTTGTCTCACTCTGTCTCTGTGTACCAGTCCTGGCTTGTCTCACTCTGTCTCTGTGTACCAGTCCTGGTGTGTCTGACTCTGTCTCTGTGTACCAGTCCTGGCTTGTCTCACTCTGTCTCTGTTTACCAGTCCTGGCTTGTCTGACTCTGTCTCTGTGTACCAGTCCTGGCTTGTCTCACTCTGTCTCTGTGCACCAGTCCTGGCTTGCCTCACTCTGTCTCTGTGTACCAGTCCTTGCTTGTCTCACTCTGTCTCTGTGTACCAGTCCTGGCTTGTCTGACTCTGTCTCTGTGTACCAGTCCTTGCTTGTCTCACTCTGTCTCTGTGTACCAGTCCTTGCTTGTCTCACTCTGTCTCTGTGTACCAGTCCTGGCTTGTCTCACTCTGTCTCTGTGTACCAGTCCTTGCTTGTCTCACTCTGTCTCTGTGTACCAGTCCTTGCTTGTCTCACTCTGTCTCTGTGTACCAGTCCTGGCTTGTCTCACTCTGTCTCTGTGTACCAGTCCTTGCTTGTCTGACGCTGTCTCTGTGTACCAGTCCTGGCTTGTCTGACTCTGTCTCTGTGCACCAGTCCTGGCTTGTCTCACTCTGTCTCCGTGCACCAGTCCTTTGTTGTCTCACTCTGTCTCTGTGTACCAGTCCTGGCTTGTCTCACTCTGTCTCTCTGTACCAGTCCTGGCTTGTCTCACTTTGTCTCTGTGTACCAGTCCTGGCTTGGCTGACTCTGTCTCAGTGTACCAGTCCTGGCTTGTCTGACTCTGTCTCTGTGTACCAGTCCTGGCTTGTCTGACGCTGTCTCAGTGTACCAGTCCTGGCTTGTCTGACTCTGTCTCTGTGCAACAGTCCTGGCTTGTCTCACTCTGTCTCTGTGTACCAGTCCTGGCTTGTCTCACTCTGTCTCTCTGTACCAGTCCTGGCTTGTCTCACTTTGTCTCTGTGTACCAGTCCTGGCTTGGCTGACTCTGTCTCAGTGTACCAGTCCTGGCTTGTCTGACTCTGTCTCTGTGTACCAGTCCTGGCTTGTCTGACGCTGTCTCTGTGTACCAGTCCTGGCTTGTCTCACTCTGTCTCTGTGTACCAGTCCTGGCTTGTCTGACTCTGTCTCTGTGCACCAGTCCTGGCTTGTCTCACTCTGTCTCTGTGTACCAGTCCTTTGTTGTCTCACTCTGTCTCTGTGTACCAGTCTTGGCTTCTCTCACTCTGTTTCTGTGTACCAGTCTTGGCTTCTCTCACCCTGTCTCTGGGTACCAGTCCTGGCTTGTCTGACGCTGTCTCTGTGTACCAGTCCTGGCTTGTCTCACTCTGTCTCTGTGTACCAGTCCTGGCTTGTCTCACTCTGTGTCTGTGCACCAGTCCTGGCTTGTCTCACTCTGTCTCTGTGCACCAGTCCTGGCTTGTCTGACTCTGTCTCTGTGTACCAGTCCTTGCTTGTCTCACTCTGTCTCTGTGTACCAGTCCTTGCTTGTCTCACTCTGTCTCTGTGCACCAGTCCTGGCTTGTCTCACTCTTTCTCTGTGTACCAGTCCTTTGTTGTCTCACTCTGTCTCTGTGTACCTGTCCTTGCTTGTCTCACTCTGTTTCTGTGCACCAGTCCTGGCTTGTCTCACTCTTTCTCTGTGTACCAGTCCTTTGTTGTCTCACTCTGTCTCTGTGTACCAGTCTTGGCTTCTCTCACTCTGTCTCTATGTACCAGTCTTGGCTTCTCTCACCCTGTCTCTGTGTACCAGTCATGGCTTGTCTGACGCTGTCTCTGTGTACCAGTCCTGGCTTGTCTCACTCTGTCTCTGTGTACCAGTCCTGGCTTGTCTCACTCTGTCTCTGTGCACCAGTCCTGGCTTGTCTCACTCTGTCTCTGTGTACCAGTCCTTGCTTGTCTGACTCTGTCTCTGTGTACCAGTCCTTGCTTGTCTCACTCTGTCTCTGTGTACCAGTCCTTGCTTGTCTCACTCTGTCTCTGTGTACCTGTCCTGGCTTGTCTGACTCTGTCTCTGTGTACCAGTCCTGGCTTGTCTCACTCTGTCTCTGTGTACCAGTCTTGGCTTGGCTGATTCTGTCTCAGTGTACCAGTCCTGGCTTGTCTGACTCTGTCTCTGTGTACCAGTCCTGGCTTGTCTGACGCTGTCTCTGTGTACCAGTCCTGGCTTGTCTCACTCTGTCTCTGTGTACCAGTCTTGGCTTGGCTGATTCTGTCTCAGTGTACCAGTCCTGGCTTGTCTGACTCTGTCTCTGTGTACCAGTCCTGGCTTGTCTGACGCTGTCTCTGTGTACCAGTCCTGGCTTGTCTCACTCTGTCTCTGTGTACCAGTCCTTGCTTGTCTGACGCTGTCTCTGTGTACCAGTCCTGGCTTGTCTGACTCTGTCTCTGTGCACCAGTCCTTTGTTGTCTCACTCTGTCTCTGTGTACCAGTCCTTTGTTGTCTCACTCTGTCTCTGTGTACCAGTCTTGGCTTCTCTCACCCTGTCTCTGTGTACCAGTCTTGGCTTCTCTCACCCTGTCTCTGTGTACCAGTCCTGGCTTGTCTGACTCTGTCTCTGTGTACCAGTCCTTGCTTGTCTCACTCTGTCTCTGTGTACCAGTCTTGGCTTCTCTCACCCTGTCTCTGTGTACCAGTCCTGGCTTGTCTCACTCTGTCTCTGTGTACCAGTCCTTGCTTGTCTCACTCTGTCTCTGTGTACCAGTCCTGGCTTGTCTCACTCGGTCTCTGTGTACCAGTCCTTGCTTGTCTCACTCTGTCTCTGTGTACCAGTCCTGGCTTGTCTCACTCTGTCTCTGTGTACTAGTCCTGGCTTGTCTCACTCTGTCTCTGTGTACCAGTCCTGGCTTGTCTCACTCTGTCTCTGTGTACCAGTCCTGGCTTGTCTCACTCTGTCTCTGTGTACCAGTCTTGGCTTGGCTGATTCTGTCTCAGTGTACCAGTCCTGGCTTGTCTGACTCTGTCTCTGTGTACCAGTCCTGGCTTCTCTCACCCTGTCTCTGTGTACCAGTCCTGGCTTGTCTGACTCTGTCTGTGTGTACCAGTCCTTGCTTGTCTCACTCTGCCTCTGTGTACCAGTCCTGGCTTGTCTCACTCTGTCTCTGTGTTCCAGTTCTGGCTTGCCTCACTCTGTCTCTGTGTACCAGTCCTTTGTTGTCTCACTCTGTCTCTGTGTACCAGTCCTTGCTTGTCTCACTCTGTCTCTGTGTACCAGTCTTGGCTTCTCTCACCCTGTCTCTATGTACCAGTCCTGGCTTGTCTGACTCTGTCTCTGTGTACCAGTCCTTGCTTGTCTCACTCTGTCTCTGTGTACCAGTCTTGGCTTCTCTCACCCTGTCTCTGTGTACCAGTCCTGGCTTGTCTCACTCTGTCTCTGTGTACCAGTCCTTGCTTGTCTCACTCTGTCTCTGTGTACCAGTCCTGGCTTGTCTCACTCTGTCTCTGTGTACCAGTCCTTGCTTGTCTCACTCTGTCTCTGTGTACCAGTCCTGGCTTGTCTCACTCTGTCTCTGTGTACTAGTCCTGGCTTGTCTCACTCTGTCTCTGTGTACCAGTCCTGGCTTGTCTCACTCTGTCTCTGTGTACCAGTCCTGGCTTGTCTCACTCTGTCTCTGTGTACCAGTCCTTGCTTGTCTCACTCTGTCTCTGTGTACCAGTCCTGGCTTGTCTCACTCTGTCTCTGTGTACCAGTCCTTGCTTGTCTGACGCTGTCTCTGTGTACCAGTCCTGGCTTGTCTGACTCTGTCTGTGTGTACCAGTCCTTGCTTGTCTCACTCTGCCTCTGTGTACCAGTCCTGGCTTGTCTCACTCTGTCTCTGTGTTCCAGTTCTGGCTTGCCTCACTCTGTCTCTGTGTACCAGTCCTTTGTTGTCTCACTCTGTCTCTGTGTACCAGTCCTTGCTTGTCTCACTCTGTCTCTGTGTACCAGTCTTGGCTTCTCTCACCCTGTCTCTGTGTACCAGTCTTGGCTTCTCTCACACTGTCTCTGTGTACCAGTCCTGGCTTGTCTGACTCTGTCTCTGTGTACCAGTCCTTGCTTGTCTCACTCTGTCTCTGTGTACCAGTCCTGGCTTGTCTCACTCTGTCTCTGTGTACCAGTCCTTGCTTGTCTCACTCTGTCTCTGTGTACCAGTCCTGGCTTGTCTCACTCTGTCTCTGTGTACTAGTCCTGGCTTGTCTCACTCTGTCTCTGTGTACCAGTCCTGGCTTGTCTCACTCTGTCTCTGTGTACCAGTCCTGGCTTGTCTCACTCTGTCTCTGTGTACCAGTCCTTGCTTGTCTCACTCTGTCTCTGTGTACCAGTCCTGGCTTGTCTCACTCTGTCTCTGTGTACCAGTCCTTGCTTGTCTGACGCTGTCTCTGTGTACCAGTCCTGGCTTGTCTGACTCTGTCTGTGTGTACCAGTCCTTGCTTGTCTCACTCTGCCTCTGTGTACCAGTCCTGGCTTGTCTCACTCTGTCTCTGTGTTCCAGTTCTGGCTTGCCTCACTCTGTCTCTGTGTACCAGTCCTTTGTTGTCTCACTCTGTCTCTGTGTACCAGTCCTTGCTTGTCTCACTCTGTCTCTGTGTACCAGTCTTGGCTTCTCTCACCCTGTCTCTGTGTACCAGTCCTTTGTTGTCTCACTCTGTCTCTGTGTACCAGTCTTGGCTTCTCTCACCCTGTCTCTGTGTACCAGTCTTGGCTTCTCTCACCCTGTCTCTGTGTACCAGTCCTGGCTTGTCTGACTCTGTCTCTGTGTACCAGTCCTTGCTTGTCTCACTCTGTCTCTGTGTACCAGTCTTGGCTTCTCTCACCCTGTCTCTGTGTACCAGTCCTGGCTTGTCTCACTCTGTCTCTGTGTACCAGTCCTTGCTTGTCTCACTCTGTCTCTGTGTACCAGTCCTGGCTTGTCTCACTCGGTCTCTGTGTACCAGTCCTTGCTTGTCTCACTCTGTCTCTGTGTACCAGTCCTGGCTTGTCTCACTCTGTCTCTGTGTACTAGTCCTGGCTTGTCTCACTCTGTCTCTGTGTACCAGTCCTGGCTTGTCTCACTCTGTCTCTGTGTACCAGTCCTGGCTTGTCTCACTCTGTCTCTGTGTACCAGTCTTGGCTTGGCTGATTCTGTCTCAGTGTACCAGTCCTGGCTTGTCTGACTCTGTCTCTGTGTACCAGTCCTGGCTTCTCTCACCCTGTCTCTGTGTACCAGTCCTGGCTTGTCTGACTCTGTCTGTGTGTACCAGTCCTTGCTTGTCTCACTCTGCCTCTGTGTACCAGTCCTGGCTTGTCTCACTCTGTCTCTGTGTTCCAGTTCTGGCTTGCCTCACTCTGTCTCTGTGTACCAGTCCTTTGTTGTCTCACTCTGTCTCTGTGTACCAGTCCTTGCTTGTCTCACTCTGTCTCTGTGTACCAGTCTTGGCTTCTCTCACCCTGTCTCTATGTACCAGTCCTGGCTTGTCTGACTCTGTCTCTGTGTACCAGTCCTTGCTTGTCTCACTCTGTCTCTGTGTACCAGTCTTGGCTTCTCTCACCCTGTCTCTGTGTACCAGTCCTGGCTTGTCTCACTCTGTCTCTGTGTACCAGTCCTTGCTTGTCTCACTCTGTCTCTGTGTACCAGTCCTGGCTTGTCTCACTCTGTCTCTGTGTACCAGTCCTTGCTTGTCTCACTCTGTCTCTGTGTACCAGTCCTGGCTTGTCTCACTCTGTCTCTGTGTACTAGTCCTGGCTTGTCTCACTCTGTCTCTGTGTACCAGTCCTGGCTTGTCTCACTCTGTCTCTGTGTACCAGTCCTGGCTTGTCTCACTCTGTCTCTGTGTACCAGTCCTTGCTTGTCTCACTCTGTCTCTGTGTACCAGTCCTGGCTTGTCTCACTCTGTCTCTGTGTACCAGTCCTTGCTTGTCTGACGCTGTCTCTGTGTACCAGTCCTGGCTTGTCTGACTCTGTCTGTGTGTACCAGTCCTTGCTTGTCTCACTCTGCCTCTGTGTACCAGTCCTGGCTTGTCTCACTCTGTCTCTGTGTTCCAGTTCTGGCTTGCCTCACTCTGTCTCTGTGTACCAGTCCTTTGTTGTCTCACTCTGTCTCTGTGTACCAGTCCTTGCTTGTCTCACTCTGTCTCTGTGTACCAGTCTTGGCTTCTCTCACCCTGTCTCTGTGTACCAGTCTTGGCTTCTCTCACACTGTCTCTGTGTACCAGTCCTGGCTTGTCTGACTCTGTCTCTGTGTACCAGTCCTTGCTTGTCTCACTCTGTCTCTGTGTACCAGTCCTGGCTTGTCTCACTCTGTCTCTGTGTACCAGTCCTTGCTTGTCTCACTCTGTCTCTGTGTACCAGTCCTGGCTTGTCTCACTCTGTCTCTGTGTACTAGTCCTGGCTTGTCTCACTCTGTCTCTGTGTACCAGTCCTGGCTTGTCTCACTCTGTCTCTGTGTACCAGTCCTGGCTTGTCTCACTCTGTCTCTGTGTACCAGTCCTTGCTTGTCTCACTCTGTCTCTGTGTACCAGTCCTGGCTTGTCTCACTCTGTCTCTGTGTACCAGTCCTTGCTTGTCTGACGCTGTCTCTGTGTACCAGTCCTGGCTTGTCTGACTCTGTCTGTGTGTACCAGTCCTTGCTTGTCTCACTCTGCCTCTGTGTACCAGTCCTGGCTTGTCTCACTCTGTCTCTGTGTTCCAGTTCTGGCTTGCCTCACTCTGTCTCTGTGTACCAGTCCTTTGTTGTCTCACTCTGTCTCTGTGTACCAGTCCTTGCTTGTCTCACTCTGTCTCTGTGTACCAGTCTTGGCTTCTCTCACCCTGTCTCTGTGTACCAGTCTTGGCTTCTCTCACCCTGTCTCTGTGTACCAGTCCTGGCTTGTCTGACTCTGTCTCTGTGTACCAGTCCTGGCTTGTCTCACTCTGTCTCTGTGTACCAGTCTTGGCTTGGCTGACTCTGTCTCAGTGTACCAGTCCTGGCTTGTCTGACTCTGTTTCTGTGTACCAGTCCTGGCTTGTCTGACGCTGTCTCTGTGTACCAGTCCTGGCTTGTCTCACTCTGTCTCTGTGTACCAGTCCTTGCTTGTCTGACGCTGTCTCTGTGTACCAGTCCTTTGTTGTCTCACTCTGTCTCTGTGTACCAGTCCTTTGTTGTCTCACTCTGTCTCTGTGTACCAGTCCTTTGTTGTCTCACCCTGTCTCTGTGTACCAGTCTTGGCTTCTCTCACCCTGTCTCTGTGTACCAGTCTTGGCTTCTCTCACCCTGTCTCTGTGTACCAGTCCTGGCTTGTCTGACTCTGTCTCTGTGTACCAGTCCTTGCTTGTCTCACTCTGTCTCTGTGTACCAGTCCTGGCTTGTCTCACTATGTCTCTGTGTACCAGTCCTCTCTTGTCTCACTCTGTCTCTGTGTACCAGTCCTTGCTTGTCTGACTCTGTCTCTCTGTACCAGTCCTGGCTTGTCTCACTCTGTCTCTGTGTACCAGTCCTGGCTTGTCTGACTCTGTCTCTCTGTACCAGTCCTGGCTTGTCTCACTCTGTCTCTGTGTACCAGTCCTTGCTTGTCTCACTCTGTCTCTGTGTACCAGTCCTGGCTTGTCTCACCCTGTCTCTGTGTACCAATCCTGGCTTGTCTGACTCTGTCTCTGTGTACCAGTCCTTGCTTGTCTCACTCTGTATCTGTGTACCAGTCCTGGCTTGTCTCACTCTGTCTCTGTGCACCAGTCCTGGCTTGTCTCACTCTGTCTCTGTGTTCCAGTCCTGGCTTGTCTCACTCTGTCTCTGTGTACCAGTCCTTGCTTGTCTCACCCTGTCTCTGTGTACCAGTCCTGGCTTGTCTGACTCTGTCTCTGTGTACCAGTCCTGGCTTGTCTGATTCTGTCTCTGTGTACCAGTCCTGGCTTTTCTCACCCTGTCTCTGTGTACCAGTCCTGGCTTGTCTGACTCTGTCTCTGTGTACCAGTCCTGGCTTGTCTCACTCTGTCTCTGTGTACCAGTCTTGGCTTGTCTGACTCTCTCTCTGTGTACCAGTCCTTGCTTGTCTCACTCTGTCTCTGTGTACCAGTCCTGGCTTGTCTCACTATGTCTCTGTGTACCAGTCCTGGCTTGTCTCACTCTGTCTCTGTGTACCAGTCCTTGCTTGTCTGACTCTGTCTCTCTGTATCAGTCCTGGCTTGTCTCACTCTGTCTCTGTGTACCAGTCCTGGCTTGTCTGACTCTGTCTCTCTGTACCAGTCCTGGCTTGTCTCACTCTGTCTTTGTGTACCAGTCCTGGCTTGTCTGACTCTGTCTCAGTGTATCAGTCTTTGCTTGTCTCACTCTGTCTCTGTGTACCAGTCCTGGCTTGTCTCACTATGTCTCTGTGTACCAGTCCTGGCTTGTCTGACTCTGTCTCTGTGTACCCGTCCTTGCTTGTCTCACTCTGTCTCTGTGTACCAGTCATGGCTTGTCTCTCCCTGTCTCTGTGTACCAGTCCTGGCTTATCTGACTCTGTCTCTGTGTACCAGTCCTGGCTTGTCTCACTCTGTCTCTGTGTATCAGTCCTGGCTTGTCTCACTCTGTCTCTGTGCACCAGTCCTGGCTTGTCTCACTCTGTCTCTGTGTACCAGTCCTGGCTTGTCTCACTCTGTCTCTGTGTACCAGTCCTTGCTTGTCTCACCCTGTCTCTGTGTACCAGTCCTGGCTTGTCTGACTCTGTCTCTGTGTACCAGTCCTGGCTTGTCTGATTCTGTCTCTGTGTACCAGTCCTGGCTTTTCTCACTCTGTCTCTGTGTACCAGTCCTTTGTTGTCTCACTCTGTCTCTGTGTACCAGTCTTGGCTTCTCTCACCCTGTCTCTGTGTACCAGTCTTGGCTTCTCTCACCCTGTCTCTGTGTACCAGTCCTGGCTTGTCTGACTCTGTCTCTGTGTACCAGTCCTTGCTTGTCTCACTCTGTCTCTGTGTACCAGTCCTGGCTTGTCTCACTATGTCTCTGTGTACCAGTCCTCTCTTGTCTCACTCTGTCTCTGTGTACCAGTCCTTGCTTGTCTGACTCTGTCTCTCTGTACCAGTCCTGGCTTGTCTCACTCTGTCTCTGTGTACCAGTCCTGGCTTGTCTGACTCTGTCTCTCTGTACCAGTCCTGGCTTGTCTCACTCTGTCTCTGTGTACCAGTCCTTGCTTGTCTCACTCTGTCTCTGTGTACCAGTCCTGGCTTGTCTCACCCTGTCTCTGTGTACCAGTCCTGGCTTGTCTGACTCTGTCTCTGTGTACCAGTCCTTGCTTGTCTCACTCTGTATCTGTGTACCAGTCCTGGCTTGTCTCACTCTGTCTCTGTGCACCAGTCCTGGCTTGTCTCACTCTGTCTCTGTGTTCCAGTCCTGGCTTGTCTCACTCTGTCTCTGTGTACCAGTCCTGGCTTGTCTGACTCTGTCTCTGTGTACCAGTCCTGGCTTGTCTGATTCTGTCTCTGTGTACCAGTCCTGGCTTTTCTCACCCTGTCTCTGTGTACCAGTCCTGGCTTGTCTGACTCTGTCTCTGTGTACCAGTCCTTGCTTGTCTCACTCTGTCTCTGTGTACCAGTCCTGGCTTGTCTCACTATGTCTCTGTGTACCAGTCCTGGCTTGTCTCACTCTGTCTCTGTGTACCAGTCCTTGCTTGTCTGACTCTGTCTCTCTGTACCAGTCCTGGCTTGTCTCACTCTGTCTCTGTGTACCAGTCCTGGCTTGTCTGACTCTGTCTCTCTGTACCAGTCCTGGCTTGTCTCACTCTGTCTCTGTGTACCAGTCCTGGCTTGTCTGACTCTGTCTCTGTGTATCAGTCTTTGCTTGTCTCACTCTGTCTCTGTGTACCAGTCCTGGCTTGTCTCACTATGTCTCTGTGTACCAGTCCTGGCTTGTCTCACTCTGTCTCTGTGTACCAGTCCTGGCTTGTCTGACTCTGTCTCTGTGTACCCGTCCTTGCTTGTCTCACTCTGTCTCTGTGTACCAGTCATGGCTTGTCTCTCCCTGTCTCTGTGTACCAGTCCTGGCTTATCTGACTCTGTCTCTGTGTACCAGTCCTGGCTTGTCTCACTCTGTCTCTGTGTACCAGTCCTGGCTTGTCTCACTCTGTCTCTGTGCACCAGTCCTGGCTTGTCTCACTCTGTCTCTGTGTACCAGTCCTGGCTTGTCTCACTCTGTCTCTGTGTACCAGTCCTTGCTTGTCTCACCCTGTCTCTGTGTACCAGTCCTGGCTTGTCTGACTCTGTCTCTGTGTACCAGTCCTGGCTTGTCTGATTCTGTCTCTGTGTACCAGTCCTGGCTTTTCTCACCCTGTCTCTGTGTACCAGTCCTGGCTTGTCTGACTCTGTCTCTGTGTACCAGTCCTGGCTTGTCTCACTCTGTCTCTGTGTACCAGTCTTGGCTTGTCTGACTCTGTCTCTGTGTATCAGTCTTTGCTTGTCTCACTCTGTCTCTGTGTACCAGTCCTGGCTTGTCTCACTATGTCTCTGTGTACCAGTCCTGGCTTGTCTCACTCTGTCTCTGTGTACCAGTCCTTGCTTGTCTGACTCTGTCTCTCTGTACCAGTCCTGGCTTGTCTCACTCTGTCTCTGTGTACCAGTCCTGGCTTGTCTGACTCTGTCTCTCTGTACCAGTCCTGGCTTGTCTCACTCTGTCTCTGTGTACCAGTCCTGGCTTGTCTGACTCTGTCTCTGTATACCAGTCCTGGCTTGTCTCACTCTGTCTCTGTGTACCAGTCCTGGCTTGTCTGACTCTGTCTCTGTGTACCAGTCCTTGCTTGTCTCACTCTGTCTCTGTGTACCAGTCCTGGCTTGTCTCTCCCTGTCTCTGTGTACCATTCCTGGCTTGTCGGACTCTGTCTCTGTGTACAAGTCCTGGCTTGTCTCACTCTGTCTCTGTGTACCAGTCCTGGCTTGTCTCACTCTGTCTCTGTGCACCAGTCCTGGCTTGTCTCACTCTGTCTCTGTGTACCAGTCCTGGCTTGTCTCACTCTGTCTCTGTGTACCAGTCCTTGCTTGTCTCACCCTGTCTCTGTGTACCAGTCCTGGCTTGTCTGACTCTGTCTCTGTGTACCAGTCCTGGCTTGTCTGATTCTGTCTCTGTGTACCAGTCCTGGCTTTTCTCACCCTGTCTCTGTGTACCAGTCCTGGCTTGTCTGACTCTGTCTCTGTGTACCAGTCCTGGCTTGTCTCACTCTGTCTCTGTGTACCAGTCTTGGCTTGTCTGACTCTGTCTCTGTGTACCAGTCCTTGCTTGTCTCACTCTGTCTCTGTGTACCAGTCCTGGCTTGTCTCACTATGTCTCTGTGTACCAGTCCTGGCTTGTCTCACTCTGTCTCTGTGTACCAGTCCTTGCTTGTCTGACTCTGTCTCTCTGTACCAGTCCTGGCTTGTCTCACTCTGTCTCTGTGTACCAGTCCTGGCTTGTCTGACTCTGTCTCTCTGTACCAGTCCTGGCTTGTCTCACTCTGTCTCTGTGTACCAGTCCTGGCTTGTCTGACTCTGTCTCTGTATACCAGTCCTGGCTTGTCTCACTCTGTCTCTGTGTACCAGTCCTGGCTTGTCTGACTCTGTCTCTGTGTACCAGTCCTTGCTTGTCTCACTCTGTCTCTGTGTACCAGTCCTGGCTTGTCTCTCCCTGTCTCTGTGTACCAGTCCTGGCTTGTCGGACTCTGTCTCTGTGTACCAGTCCTGGCTTGTCTCACTCTGTCTCTGTGTACCAGTCCTGGCTTGTCTCACTCTGTCTCTGTGCACCAGTCCTGGCTTGTCTCACTCTGTCTCTGTGTACCAGTCCTGGCTTGTCTCACTCTGTCTCTGTGTACCAGTCCTTGCTTGTCTCACCCTGTCTCTGTGTACCAGTCCTGGCTTGTCTGACTCTTTCTCTGTGTACCAGTCCTGGCTTGTCTGATTCTGTCTCTGTGTACCAGTCCTGGCTTTTCTCACCCTGTCTCTGTTTACCAGTCCTGGCTTGTCTGACTCTGTCTCTGTGTACCAGTCCTGGCTTGACTCACTCTGTCTCTGTGTACCACTCCTGGCTTGTCTGACTCTGAGACATGCAAGGACTGGTACACAGAGACAGGGTGAGACAAGCCAGGACTGGTACACAGAGACAGAGTGAGACAAGCAAGGACTGGTACACAGAGACACTCTGTCTCTGTGTACCAGTCCTGGCTTGTCTCACCCTGTCTCTGTGTACCAGTCCTGGCTTGGCTGACTCTGTCTCAGTGTACCAGTCCTGGCTTGTCTGACTCTGTGTCTGTGTACCAGTCCTGGCTTGTCTGAATCGGTCTCTGTGTACCAGTCCTGGCTTGTCTGACTCTGTCTCTGTGTACCAGTCCTGGCTTGTCTGACTCTGTCTCTGTGTACCAGTCCTGGCTTTTCTGACTCTGTCTCTGTGTACCAGTCCTGGCTTGTCTGACTCTGTCTCTGTGTACCAGTCCTGGCTTTTCTGACTCTGTCTCTGTGTACCAGTCCTGGCTTGTCTGACTCTGTCTCTGTGTACCAGTCCTGGCTTGTCTGACTCTGTCTCTGTGTACCAGTCCTGGCTTGTCTGACTCTGTCTCTCTGTACCAGTCCTGGCTTGTCTCACTCTGTCTCTGTGTACCAGTCCTGGCTTGTCTGACTCTGTCTCTGTGTACCAGTCCTGGCTTGTCTCACTCTGTCTCTGTGTACCAGTCCTGGCTTGTCTGACTCTGTCTCTGTGTACCAGTCCTTGCTTGTCTCACTCTGTCTCTGTGTACCAGTCCTGGCTTGTCTCTCCCTGTCTCTGTGTACCAGTCCTGGCTTGTCTGACTCTGTCTCTGTGTACCAGTCCTTGCTTGTCTCACTCTGTCTCTGTGTACCAGTCCTGGCTTGTCTCACTATGTCTCTGTGTACCAGTCCTGGCTTGTCTCACTCTGTCTCTGTGTACCAGTCCTTGCTTGTCTGACTCTGTCTCTCTGTACCAGTCCTGGCTTGTCTCACTCTGTCTCTCTGTACCAGTCCTGGCTTGTCTCACTCTGTCTCTGTGTACCAGTCCTGGCTTGTCTGACTCTGTCTCTGTATACCAGTCCTGGCTTGTCTCACTCTGTCTCTGTGT
Organism: Pelodytes ibericus; assembly: GCA_036172795.1. NCBI lineage: Eukaryota > Metazoa > Chordata > Amphibia > Anura > Pelodytidae > Pelodytes > Pelodytes ibericus. The sequence goes on from CM069861.1 coordinate 210,359,257, forward strand.
ACCAGTCCTGGCTTGTCTGACTCTGTCTCTGTGTACCAGTCCTTGCTTGTCTCACTCTGTCTCTGTGTACCAGTCCTGGCTTGTCTCTCCCTGTCTCTGTGTACCAGTCCTGGCTTGTCTGACTCTGTCTCTGTGTACCAGTCCTGGCTTGTCTCACTCTGTCTCTGTGTACCAGTCCTGGCTTGTCTCACTCTGTCTCTGTGCACTAGTCCTGGCTTGTCTCACTCTGTCTCTGTGTACCAGTCCTGGCTTGTCTCACTCTGTCTCTGTGTACCAGTCCTGGCTTGTCTGATTCTGTCTCTGTGTACCAGTCCTGGCTTTTCTCACTCTGTCTCTGTGTACCAGTCCTGGCTTGTCTGACTCTGTCTCTGTGTACCAGTCCTGGCTTGTCTCACTCTGTCTCTGTGTACCAGTCCTGGCTTGTCTGACTCTGTCTCTGTGTACCAGTCCTGGCTTTTCTGACTCTGTCTCTGTGTACCAGTCCTGGCTTGTCTGACTCTGTCTCTGTGTACCAGTCCTGGCTTTTCTGACTCTGTCTCTGTGTACCAGTCCTGGCTTGTCTGACTCTGTCTCTGTGTACCAGTCCTGGCTTGTCTGACTCTGTCTCTGTGTACCAGTCCTGGCTTGTCTGACTCTGTCTCTCTGTACCAGTCCTGGCTTGTCTCACTCTGTCTCTGTGTACCAGTCCTGGCTTGTCTGACTCTGTCTCTGTGTACCAGTCCTGGCTTGTCTCACTCTGTCTCTGTGTACCAGTCCTGGCTTGTCTGACTCTGTCTCTGTGTACCAGTCCTTGCTTGTCTCACTCTGTCTCTGTGTACCAGTCCTGGCTTGTCTCTCCCTGTCTCTGTGTACCAGTCCTGGCTTGTCTGACTCTGTCTCTGTGTACCAGTCCTTGCTTGTCTCACTCTGTCTCTGTGTACCAGTCCTGGCTTGTCTCACTATGTCTCTGTGTACCAGTCCTGGCTTGTCTCACTCTGTCTCTGTGTACCAGTCCTTGCTTGTCTGACTCTGTCTCTCTGTACCAGTCCTGGCTTGTCTCACTCTGTCTCTCTGTACCAGTCCTGGCTTGTCTCACTCTGTCTCTGTGTACCAGTCCTGGCTTGTCTGACTCTGTCTCTGTATACCAGTCCTGGCTTGTCTCACTCTGTCTCTGTGTACCAGTCCTGGCTTGTCTGACTCTGTCTCTGTGTACCAGTCCTTGCTTGTCTCACTCTGTCTCTGTGTACCAGTCCTGGCTTGTCTCTCCCTGTCTCTGTGTACCAGTCCTGGCTTGTCTGACTCTGTCTCTGTGTACCAGTCCTGGCTTGTCTCACTCTGTCTCTGTGTACCAGTCCTGGCTTGTCTGACTCTGTCTCTCTGTACCAGTCCTGGCTTGTCTCACTCTGTCTCTGTGTACCAGTCCTGGCTTGTCTGACTCTGTCTCTGTATACCAGTCCTGGCTTGTCTCACTCTGTCTCTGTGTACCAGTCCTGGCTTGTCTGACTCTGTCTCTGTGTACCAGTCCTTGCTTGTCTCACTCTGTCTCTGTGTACCAGTCCTGGCTTGTCTCTCCCTGTCTCTGTGTACCAGTCCTGGCTTGTCGGACTCTGTCTCTGTGTACCAGTCCTGGCTTGTCTCACTCTGTCTCTGTGTACCAGTCCTGGCTTGTCTCACTCTGTCTCTGTGCACCAGTCCTGGCTTGTCTCACTCTGTCTCTGTGTACCAGTCCTGGCTTGTCTCACTCTGTCTCTGTGTACCAGTCCTTGCTTGTCTCACCCTGTCTCTGTGTACCAGTCCTGGCTTGTCTGACTCTTTCTCTGTGTACCAGTCCTGGCTTGTCTGATTCTGTCTCTGTGTACCAGTCCTGGCTTTTCTCACCCTGTCTCTGTTTACCAGTCCTGGCTTGTCTGACTCTGTCTCTGTGTACCAGTCCTGGCTTGACTCACTCTGTCTCTGTGTACCACTCCTGGCTTGTCTGACTCTGAGACATGCAAGGACTGGTACACAGAGACAGGGTGAGACAAGCCAGGACTGGTACACAGAGACAGAGTGAGACAAGCAAGGACTGGTACACAGAGACACTCTGTCTCTGTGTACCAGTCCTGGCTTGTCTCACCCTGTCTCTGTGTACCAGTCCTGGCTTGGCTGACTCTGTCTCAGTGTACCAGTCCTGGCTTGTCTGACTCTGTGTCTGTGTACCAGTCCTGGCTTGTCTGAATCGGTCTCTGTGTACCAGTCCTGGCTTGTCTGACTCTGTCTCTGTGTACCAGTCCTGGCTTGTCTGACTCTGTCTCTGTGTACCAGTCCTGGCTTGTCTGACTCTGTCTCTGTGTACCAGTCCTGGCTTTTCTGACTCTGTCTCTGTGTACCAGTCCTGGCTTGTCTGACTCTGTCTCTGTGTACCAGTCCTGGTTTTTCTGACTCTGTCTCTGTGTACCAGTCCTGGCTTGTCTGACTCTGTCTCTGTGTACCAGTCCTGGCTTGTCTGACTCTGTCTCTGTGTACCAGTCCTGGCTTGTCTCACTCTGTCTCTGTGTACCAGTCCTGGCTTGTCTGACTCTGTCTCTGTGTACCAGTCCTGGCTTGTCTCACTCTGTCTCTGTGTACCAGTCCTGGCTTGTCTGACTCTGTCTCTGTGTACCAGTCCTTGCTTGTCTCACTCTGTCTCTGTGTACCAGTCCTGGCTTGTCTCTCCCTGTCTCTGTGTACCAGTCCTGGCTTGTCTGACTCTGTCTCTGTGTACCAGTCCTTGCTTGTCTCACTCTGTCTCTGTGTACCAGTCCTGGCTTGTCTCACTATGTCTCTGTGTACCAGTCCTGGCTTGTCTCACTCTGTCTCTGTGTACCAGTCCTTGCTTGTCTGACTCTGTCTCTCTGTACCAGTCCTGGCTTGTCTCACTCTGTCTCTCTGTACCAGTCCTGGCTTGTCTCACTCTGTCTCTGTGTACCAGTCCTGGCTTGTCTGACTCTGTCTCTGTATACCAGTCCTGGCTTGTCTCACTCTGTCTCTGTGTACCAGTCCTGGCTTGTCTGACTCTGTCTCTGTGTACCAGTCCTTGCTTGTCTCACTCTGTCTCTGTGTACCAGTCCTGGCTTGTCTCTCCCTGTCTCTGTGTACCAGTCCTGGCTTGTCTGACTCTGTCTCTGTGTACCAGTCCTGGCTTGTCTCACTCTGTCTCTGTGTACCAGTCCTGGCTTGTCTCACTCTGTCTCTGTGCACCAGTCCTGGCTTGTCTCACTCTGTCTCTGTGTACCAGTCCTGGCTTGTCTCACTCTGTCTCTGTGTACCAGTCCTGGCTTGTCTGATTCTGTCTCTGTGTACCAGTCCTGGCTTTTCTCACTCTGTCTCTGTGTACCAGTCCTGGCTTGTCTGACTCTGTCTCTGTGTACCAGTCCTGGCTTGTCTCACTCTGTCTCTGTGTACCAGTCCTGGCTTGTCTGACTCTGTCTCTGTGTACCAGTCCTGGCTTTTCTGACTCTGTCTCTGTGTACCAGTCCTGGCTTGTCTGACTCTGTCTCTGTGTACCAGTCCTGGCTTTTCTGACTCTGTCTCTGTGTACCAGTCCTGGCTTGTCTGACTCTGTCTCTGTGTACCAGTCCTGGCTTGTCTGACTCTGTCTCTGTGTACCAGTCCTGGCTTGTCTGACTCTGTCTCTCTGTACCAGTCCTGGCTTGTCTCACTCTGTCTCTGTGTACCAGTCCTGGCTTGTCTGACTCTGTCTCTGTGTACCAGTCCTGGCTTGTCTCACTCTGTCTCTGTGTACCAGTCCTGGCTTGTCTGACTCTGTCTCTGTGTACCAGTCCTGGCTTGTCTCACTCTGTCTCTGTGTACCAGTCCTGGCTTGTCTCTCCCTGTCTCTGTGTACCAGTCCTGGCTTGTCTGACTCTGTCTCTGTGTACCAGTCCTTGCTTGTCTCACTCTGTCTCTGTGTACCAGTCCTGGCTTGTCTCACTATGTCTCTGTGTACCAGTCCTGGCTTGTCTCACTCTGTCTCTGTGTACCAGTCCTTGCTTGTCTGACTCTGTCTCTCTGTACCAGTCCTGGCTTGTCTCACTCTGTCTCTCTGTACCAGTCCTGGCTTGTCTCACTCTGTCTCTGTGTACCAGTCCTGGCTTGTCTGACTCTGTCTCTGTATACCAGTCCTGGCTTGTCTCACTCTGTCTCTGTGTACCAGTCCTGGCTTGTCTGACTCTGTCTCTGTGTACCAGTCCTTGCTTGTCTCACTCTGTCTCTGTGTACCAGTCCTGGCTTGTCTCTCCCTGTCTCTGTGTACCAGTCCTGGCTTGTCTGACTCTGTCTCTGTGTACCAGTCCTGGCTTGTCTCACTCTGTCTCTGTGTACCAGTCCTGGCTTGTCTCACTCTGTCTCTGTGCACCAGTCCTGGCTTGTCTCACTCTGTCTCTGTGTACCAGTCCTGGCTTGTCTCACTCTGTCTCTGTGTACCAGTCCTGGCTTGTCTGATTCTGTCTCTGTGTACCAGTCCTGGCTTTTCTCACTCTGTCTCTGTGTACCAGTCCTGGCTTGTCTGACTCTGTCTCTGTGTACCAGTCCTGGCTTGTCTCACTCTGTCTCTGTGTACCAGTCTTGGCTTGTCTGACTCTCTCTCTGTGTACCAGTCCTTGCTTGTCTCACTCTGTCTCTGTGTACCAGTCCTGGCTTGTCTCACTATGTCTCTGTGTACCAGTCCTGGCTTGTCTCACTCTGTCTCTGTGTACCAGTCCTTGCTTGTCTGACTCTGTCTCTCTGTACCAGTCCTGGCTTGTCTCACTCTGTCTCTGTGTACCAGTCCTGGCTTGTCTGACTCTGTCTCTCTGTACCAGTCCTGGCTTGTCTCACTCTGTCTCTGTGTACCAGTCCTGGCTTGTCTGACTCTGTCTCTGTATACCAGTCCTGGCTTGTCTCACTCTGTCTCTGTGTACCAGTCCTGGCTTGTCTGACTCTGTCTCTGTGTACCAGTCCTTGCTTGTCTCACTCTGTCTCTGTGTACCAGTCCTGGCTTGTCTCTCCCTGTCTCTGTGTACCAGTCCTGGCTTGTCGGACTCTGTCTCTGTATACCAGTCCTGGCTTGTCTCACTCTGTCTCTGTGTACCAGTCCTGGCTTGTCTCACTCTGTCTCTGTGCACCAGTCCTGGCTTGTCTCACTCTGTCTCTGTGTACCAGTCCTGGCTTGTCTCACTCTGTCTCTGTGTACCAGTCCTTGCTTGTCTCACCCTGTCTCTGTGTACCAGTCCTGGCTTGTCTGACTCTGTCTCTGTGTACCAGTCCTGGCTTGTCTGATTCTGTCTCTGTGTACCAGTCCTGGCTTTTCTCACCCTGTCTCTGTTTACCAGTCCTGGCTTGTCTGACTCTGTCTCTGTGTACCAGTCCTGGCTTGACTCACTCTGTCTCTGTGTACCACTCCTGGCTTGTCTGACTCTGAGACATGCAAGGACTGGTACACAGAGACAGGGTGAGACAAGCCAGGACTGGTACACAGAGACAGAGTGAGACAAGCAAGGACTGGTACACAGAGACACTCTGTCTCTGTGTACCAGTCCTGGCTTGTCTCACCCTGTCTCTGTGTACCAGTCCTGGCTTGGCTGACTCTGTCTCAGTGTAGCAGTCCTGGCTTGTCTGACTCTGTGTCTGTGTACCAGTCCTGGCTTGTCTGAATCGGTCTCTGTGTACCAGTCCTGGCTTGTCTGACTCTGTCTCTGTGTACCAGTCCTGGCTTGTCTGACTCTGTCTCTGTGTACCAGTCCTGGCTTTTCTGACTCTGTCTCTGTGTACCAGTCCTGGCTTGTCTGACTCTGTCTCTGTGTACCAGTCCTGGCTTTTCTGACTCTGTCTCTGTGTACCAGTCCTGGCTTGTCTGACTCTGTCTCTGTGTACCAGTCCTGGCTTGTCTCACTCTGTCTCTGTGTACCAGTCCTGGCTTGTCTGACTCTGTCTCTCTGTACCAGTCCTGGCTTGTCTCACTCTGTCTCTGTGTACCAGTCCTGGCTTGTCTGACTCTGTCTCTGTGTACCAGTCCTGGCTTGTCTGACTCTGTCTCTGTGTACCAGTCCTGGCTTTTCTGACTCTGTCTCTGTGTACCAGTCCTGGCTTGTCTCACTCTGTCTCTGTGTACCAGTCCTGGCTTTTCTGACTCTGTCTCTGTGTACCAGTCCTGGCTTGTCTGACTCTGTCTCTCTGTACCAGTCCTGGCTTGTCTCACTCTGTCTCTGTGTACCAGTCCTGGCTTGTCTGACTCTGTCTCTGTGTACCAGTCCTGGCTTGTCTCACTCTGTCTCTGTGTACCAGTCCTGGCTTGTCTCACTCTGTCTCTGTGTAATAGAGAGGAGCACAACTCAGACAGACCTTTCGACATAGCTTGTGGTATATAATGGCAGTCACGGGGATGCTCGCCAATATACACCGTCTAACACGTCACAACAAGTATAGGGGACAGGGTGACAATGAGCTGTACAAGTGGGAGTGAGTGGTCGTTTTCTGTTTTTCTAGAATTGTTTTACATGGGGTAACACGAGGTCACCTGTAAGCTCGAACAAGGAATATTCTTACTGCATCACGGAAGCCTATCATTAAGAGATCTAGTTAGCGTGATAGACATAAGGACTGGTTCCCTACCTCTGCTGTCACCCAGAACATGTTTAATCTCAGTCCACTCCTTGGGGCTCCTTGTGATTTCCTGGACCCTCTTTGTCGGCTGTGACACCACTGTCCTTCTCCGGCCCCACGCTCTAACATACTCCTTGACCTTCAGCGTGTCAGGTAGCACAGGATATGTACTGTGGTTCTGACTCCTACAAGAACACCATGCTACAAAGGGGCTGGAAAGAAAGGTCCCTGCACTAGACCACCAGGGTGCCCTTCTGTTTTATGTGTGATAGTATGTGTGGTTCTTCCTGTGCATGGGACTGGGACTAGAAAAGTTGAGGGGGATAGAAGACGAGACACCAAAAACAAATTTGGGGCAAAGGACCTGTGGTGCACCCATGTAAATCAACACTAGGATAGGGAGATGAGCTCATAATCATTTCCCCTTAGACCAGTTTGGAAAAGATGTTTATAATCCTTGGACCAAACTAAGAGGGCACCAGTTTCTGCATTACACTGGCATGTTTAGCCACACTGAAATACTGACCGAGACATTAGTATGATCATCTTAAAGATTGGCAGTCCAAATTGGCCGTTCATGTACGAGCTCCTGTATCGGTGTGTCAGTGTTCAAAATTAGAACACCGTGCAGCCAATGAGTGAAAAGCTTTGCGAATAAGTTAACTCCCATTGGCTGCATGCAGTTCAATCTCAGACGTGCTATGGGTGTGCGCTAGAGCATTAAATAAAGAATGTATAGGCCGGTAGCCAGTAATAAATGTTTATTTTACCATTCATTTACATTATTGTACATTTCATTAGATATGAAAATAATTTAGCAAACCAAAAACTAGATATTCACTGATAAAAGCATTTATTTCTTCTCTTATGTACAATGCCGCCATAGAACTTTTTTTTCCTTCAGGGTTTGGATTTTCTGTACTCTATATAGTACATGAGAAAAAAAAACGACCGAAAAAAAGAAACAGAAAACATAAATTCAAAGTGTGATAAACTGCTTAGTAGATTTAGAAGAATTGATCATAGGGTTAATTTACTGTAGCTACATGGAACAAGCTGGTGTACCCTAAGCGGGACTTGGAGGTGGAAACCAGACCTTCACATCCCTACTGAGCTTTCTTGTGGGCGTTTTTAATGATGGCATTTTTGAAAAGAGTCATTAGAGGCGTCTGACTCCGCTCAGGGGTCATAAATCCTCCATATCTTTTATCTTTGGGTGGGCTACCCCATCGGAAGTGATGCATTTTGTAGTTCCCGTTTTTCTTCATTGGCATGGACTCCAGGTCGTTGTCATCTGAGGCTTCTTCTTCTTCGGAGTCGATCTCGGGGTAGTCCAGTTCGAGAGACAACTCTCTTCTTAATTCCATAGGGTAGCTTTCTGATGACTCCTCCTCCATTCCGTTTGGGAAAACCTTGATGGGCCTCCTCTTCCTTCCAACGGGTTTTCCCCATCGGAAGTGCTCCATGGAGTAAGACCTCTTGTTATCCTGTCTGTCCTTAGCTTCTTCATCCATGTTGATGTCTTGTGAGTTTTGATGGTCACTGTTTGGAAACAGATTAAAAATGGGATCGTTGCCCATGTCTTCCCTCTTGTAGCCGGTGTTGCCGTCGCTGCTGGAGCTGTTCTTTCTTCCGAACTTGTTCCAACGGAAATGGCTCATGACATATTTCCTGATATTTTCGGATATCGGCTGCATGTGTCCATTTCCCGGGAACACCGGCGACTCAGCCGAGAGATCCATTTTACAAGCCTTGATGCACTCCTGAGGGGAAGAGAAAGTAAAATTTTTTTTTTTTTTTTTTTTTTTTAAATTTGGTATTAGTAAATAATAAGCTTTAAAAGCACCGAAGGTAAAAAAATAAATTAAAAAAAAGTAAAAAAATTGTATTGAGAGTCTGTAAATGTTTTTCTTCTCTCATTTGGGATTGTGCAGGATAAAAACATAAAAAACCAAAAAGATTTTATACACTGAAATCTAAAGTTTGACCATAAACAAAATTGTAGTGAAAGAAAAGTATAAAAATATTTTAAAAAAAAGAAAGAAAATTGTGTCTTCCAGAGCTATTACACTATACTTTCATTTTCTTTTATATTTCAAATGGATAACGGGGTAACTGGAGAAGCATATGGTCTACTGACATCAGTATTACTTTTTGGCAGTTTTAAAAAATCATCTACTTTTCTTTCCTGTGTTTGGTAATTTATTAAATGTGTAAATCGCTTGGAAGACTGACTGAAAGATCATCTATTTGTTGGGGGCTCACCCTGGATTACTTATAAATACTGCTTTATAGTTCTCATATAGCACAGTTCGCTTTATACTCTGGCGCACACAGCACTGCTGGGGGCTAATTCCACGTGTGCTGGTTCTTATACATTAGCAAAAAAAAAAAAAAAAACGCACTTGTTTTTATTGATGGATTTTACTGTGTGGTTTTCAAGTTCCTCCTGGAGATTTAATGGCACTCATTTTAACCACCTGAGAAGGATGAAGGTCTGAGTCACACCCTGCCAGGGAATGAACCTGCAAAACTAATAACTGAACAGATTCGGCAGGTGGTACATAAGCCCACTGAGTGATTTCACCATCAAGATCTGTTGGTTGGGTGACTGTTAAGGGTTTAACTGTTTGTACTGTGTGTTTTTTTTAATTTTGTTTTTATTATAGTGTTTTGAGAATATAACCAATAAAAGCATTGTTTCTTTGGGGTTTTTTTTAATTTTGCATTTAAGTTTTTATTTAAAGGGACTCTCTCAACCTGAACATCACTTGTACTGTTAATGTAGAGAATAAAAAGAAAATGGTGGAAATGATCTATACATTTTTCTAGCAGATAATTTCTATCATTTTTTATTTTCTACATTCATAGTATGGCATGTTTGGTTGATACTGTCCCTTTAATTCTTCCAGTTGAGGCTGAGATTTAGGATTTAACCCAAGTTGCCTTTACAGCAAATCCTTTATGTGGATTGGTGATTTCACTCTGGAGCTTGGGAGGTCAAGTGTCAATGGTACCGCGCATGCATGACCATCCTTACTGCAGGATTGCAGACCTAAGTCCCACCAGTCCGGCCAGGCTCTACCTCTATTTTGAAAAGTGGGACAGAGAAAAAGACCTGACATTACAGCGGGACAGAGAGAGCTCTTCCGACGTCAGTACTGTCCCACGTATAACGGGACAGCTGGGAGGCATGCAGTAATAAAATCGCTAGCGGGGTCTATTCATAAAACAGACCAGGCAAGACAATATAGTAATATCACTCAATAAAAGCTGAACTACACAAAAATTCCAATGGCTTCGGGGGGCTCCCCTAAAGAAACTTATCTTTATGGTCTCCAGACCCAGGGGTAGCACAGTACAGATTTCCTTTCAGCTGTATCTATTGTAGCGTTGTCACGCCAGCCATTTATTACTGGCCCCCTATAACTTTCACATGCTGCCTTGCAGTGTTTACAAGTTATAGGTGATCAGATGTATATATATATATTGTTACACTCAGAATTTTCCAATGTGACATTTTGCCACAGCATTGAGTTCCAGGCTACCCGGCACGGATACGGGATTACACATTTGGTTGGATTGGATTAAGCACATGAAATACTGATTTTTTTTTTGGGCCAGGAGAGACCCGTATGGGTTTGCACATAACACAGTGGGGGCAGTAGTGTATCTTCCACAAGCCAAACAAGGCACTCGCCTAGGGCGGCACTTTGCCAGAGGGTGTTAAAGCACACTTCTGGTGCTCCAAACAATTTTACTCCCTCCCCCACCTTTCAGCAAGCTTTAGCTCCTTCCAATTAATCGGGGTGATGGGGGCATTTAATGGACGTGGTGGGAGCATGTAATGAGGGTGATGGTGGCATGTAATGGGGTGATGAGGCATGACTTAGGTGTGCAACTTGGGGGGTGCCCGAATTTTCTCTGTTCTACAAATGTTCGAAAATGCCATTGTTTCCATGGAGAATGACCCCTACCCCCTCCCCCCCCTCCGAATTGACTCTTATAGATAATTCCCATTGGCGTCTGTTCAATGAGCTGAGTTATCTCAGATCGCTGCTGGTTTTCATCTTAATATGTTCTGTTGAAGTCTATGGAATTTAAATGACAAGTAATACATTTCCCATCTCATTGAATTGAGCCCAATATGAATTAAATTTAAAGTTCAAAGAACCCGAACAATAATCATCCTATAAAGACAGTAATGTTAAAGCCAGGTAAAACTAACCACTTTACATTATTCAAGGGAAATCTTTCTATTTTCTCTCGTTTTGTTTTTTCTTTTAATATTTTTGCCATTTTAAAGTTTATTTTTTTCATAAATAAATTATATTATTGTCCTGTATTAATTTAACTACAGTTAACCGCTGCATGCCCGTGCTGAGGTTATTATGGGGCTCGGACATCGCACCGGTCGGAGGGTTATTCTGTTTTTTGGGGGTGGGTTTGGGAACCTATATTTTTTTTATTAGTTAGTTACTTAGTTAGTTGGGATAAGTGGGTTAGTGTTGTACTAGTTGTGTAGAATATTATTGGGAAAATAATGGAAAAAAAACTATTTTCTCCTTCTATATGTATTTTTTAATATTAAATTGTAGATTATGTTTTATGTATAGGGTGTCAAAAGAAAGCTCTAACTGTCCTTTAAAAAAAAAACATATAACTTGTATGGGTGCATTAAATGACAGAGAGGACAATTACGTTTCAACAAAAACATATTAAAAATTGAAAAATCGCTCTGGTCCTTGGCCCCAAAAAACCCTGGTCCTTAAGGGGTTAGAAGAGCAGTAAAGCATCACTATTTATTATTTTTAGTGTAATACATTTTTAGGGAAATGGTTACAGATCTGTTCCTATCTGGCTACACATGGTCGAGCACCTTGACCCCCCAATGTGATCAGAATGCATGTTTGGTGCAAGGGTATCTGTTACCATGTGGCTGGCCAAATGTTCAAAAATGTGCGGTGCTGTTTGGACTGAGCCATAGGGGAGGCTTGTCTGCTTGCTTTCTCAGTAAAAGAGAGAGTGCAGTGATGGCACAACTTTTTCCTGTAATACAATCACTTTAATAAAACACTTTAAATAGACAAAAACCTACTTGTAAAGACAGCGATGTCTCACTTTGTATATTGTGGATAGTGTCCTCACAAGATCTTTAAAACATTTCTCTAATGACCACAGTAAACAAACACTCTGCTCCGAAGTGGAGATTCCGATTGCACAATCCAACGCGTTTCACCATATAAGTATCACATTTTCGAGAAAAAGCAGTATTTGAAAAGGAATGCACAGGTGAGGAGTCCACGCACAATATCCAAAAGGATTTTTTACATAATTAGATTTTTGTCTTTTTAACATTTTTCTATTTTCCATGGTGTGATACGTTTTTTTTTTTCTTTCTAGCTTTTAAATAATATTTTTTTCATCACTGAACAAAGAATCCTGAAGCCCAGGATATTATATATTTTTATTCTCTTGTTTTGCCCTAAAATCCAGTAGGATTGCCCCCCAGCCGGTAGCAAAGTGTCTGCAGGCCAATGTGCAGTCAACAGAGGTTCCAACAGAGAAAAGGAGGCCATACCTATACCTATAAGTCAGCGTATCGTTTGGGAAACAGGGCCTACCCTGAGAATATGCACAATGTGCTAGTCTACTTCCATATCTCCTGTCCTCCACCTTATCTCTAGATTGTAATCTCACGAGCAGGGATCTCATAGCCGGTAATGTTCTGTAACAAGTGCTATATAAATGCATGTTGATGTAAATATCATATGGTAAATAGAATATAGAGGGGCATGTACTAAAAAAACGCAAATTTATTTTATGTGCAAAACTATTTTTGCTCTTTTGCAATGTACTAAACATTTAACACTCAAATAGTAAATACGAACAAAAAGTGCGAATACAAACAGGCAATTTTGCGAATATTTTTTCTATCTCTTTTGATAGCGCTCGCTAAAAGCCGGTGTAATTTTCACACGCAAATAGGAATTGTTTTTCACAAAATATTCGCAAAACTCTTTAGCGTGCGCAAGTCTAATCGCAATTTATTAGAGAAACCGGAAAACTGCACGCTAAATAAAAATAAACGGAAGAGGCGCAAATCAGGAAAAAGCGCAGAATGTTACAAATAGTCACAAATTGCTCCTTACTGATGTTTTAATTACTTTTTTTCCCCACTGCACTTGTTTAGTACATGGCCCCCATAGAATATTGCCACGCTAGGTTTGATTAGAAACATTTCTGAAAGGTTTGCTCACCAGAATTCCATCCTCGCTGCCGAGATCTGAGCACCGACTGCTGTCCCAGCACTGACTCTGGACCTCTCCGATGTGGAGTAGAAGAACCCCCAGTACTGCAAGCAGAAAGCTCCCGACAGGACGCAACATTTTCAGCTAGAACTGCCCAAAAAAAAGACACAAAACAGAGACAGGGATGAACATTAGACATGACTCAATGTGGCTTGCGAAGAAACTAACGGCGACAGAAGAAGGTGCACAATGGTGATAAATGATCTATACATTCTTATAACAGAGAGCAAACACATACAATGACAGACATACATATTGTAAATGTGTCTGTGGTGTCTGCTGCTTATGACATCATCTGTGGCTTGATATGCAGATGTAACCATTTTCTATTTTCCATTTAACAATTATATTTCTCTTATTTTATTCTTTTGCTTCAATTCTGCTGACACAATGTACAGATCATACTCAATCTTTTTTTTGGTTTTCTACATTCCCAGTATAAACCAAGTTTAGATGATACAGTCCCTTTAAGTTAGAAATTCCCTTTGCTATCCCCTCTTTGATGACTAAAGCCCATACATTGCTACCTTACTTCCATGGCTGAAACCCCTGTCTGTTTTTCAAATGTAACTCATCTGTTTGGGAGAGGAGAATAAAAAATCCCCCCCCCCCCCCCCCATAAAAAGTAATAGACAATGTTAAAAAATGTGTAGAATTCAATGCTGAAATGTTTATCATATATATATATATATATAAAAATAGACACTATTATTAAATATCTTTGATATACATAAAACCAGAGTAAAAAAAAAAAATGTTCCTGTAAAGATGATGAGCCTAGTTTGTTGGAAAGTCTGGCTTCACTTTTATAATTTCCCCCCCCAGTTTTTTTCCCCAACTTTGGCCTTCATTTTGAAATTCCCTTCTCAATTCTCAGCAGTTACCTCTTTAATTAATAAAGCCCATAGCATGCATTCTAAATTAGTCTAACTCATTTAATCTATGGGGAATCTTTTTAAATACAGCCTCTTAACGTAGATGTTTGAAGGGATTGAAGAAAGCTGAAAGAGAGGACACATGTTCGAAGTTAGAGGATGGACATTTGGGGAAAAGTATTTACAGAATAAGTAGTAGATACCTTAGTTAACCTTCCAGAGGAGTCCAATCCTGGGAAATAATTCAGGAGATCGCAATATTTACATAAGGCTACCATTACAATATAATCTGGGATTTGATTATGGGCCAACTAATTAGATCTTATCTGATGTGATCATTGTTTCTCTGTATCTAGTACAGTCCCAATAACAGACTCTATTATTGCACCAACTTTGCAGGATTATTTATTTCTTTACATCGAATAGAGCAAAACATGTTAGGAAAAGATCTTTTCTATAGACAAGGTTAAAGGACAACTGTCGGCAAAAAACTCAATTCTCTTTAATTGAAAGAATGCAAAAAGTGCAGGCATTTTAAAGATGAATTAATTAATAAAGGACAATAAATAAAGTACCTTATTGAGTCCTCTTTGCTCCTTATAGCTCTGTTGGGGGTGGAGAGTGCAGACATCTTGGGTCACACCCTGATGCATCTAACCCAACATTCTAAACAACATGTCAGCCCCGGATAGAGCTATACCAGGAAAGATTCTAACAGCATGTCCGTCCCCTGATAGAGCTATACAGAGCAAAGATTCTGAACAACATGTCAGTCCCCTGATAGAGCTATGCAGAGCAAAGATTCTAAACAACATGTCCGCCCCCTGATAGAGCTATACAGAGCAAAGATTCTAACCAACATATCCACGACTGATAGAGCTATACAGAGGAAAAAGGGCTCAATAAGGTGCATTATTTGTATTCCTTCATTAAAGCATTTCTATTTAAAATGTTTACTCTTGATGTGATCATTTCAGTTTTTTTTTTTTTTAGAAAGTGTTCTACCAGGAAGAATACATTGAGATGTCCTGGGGACCCAGTCCAGAATGGAATTACAGAGTTACACATTTAACAGTAGATTAAAAATAAATACATACATACATATATTAAACAAGTTGGAAGGAGAACATACAGGGTGAATCATTATTGATGCAAAAAAGGAACAACATGTACAGTATACAAAGGAGTTTGTAAACTAATAACAGGTACAATCTGTTTTGAGGATTTGGGAGACACTCATTTTCAGGGATTTTAGACTAGATGATGAATTGGCAGAAACAGGGAGGCTAATTCCACATATGATGCGCTCTGAAAGAGAACGCACCTCGACCCGCTTCCTTTTTGAAGTGAGGGATCGCTAGTGAGGGGTTGGTGCAGGATCTGAGATTGTAGGATTTGCAGGGAGTAAGAGCGAGCATGCTGCTCAGGTAGGGGGGAGCGTCCCAGAGAAGTGGTTATGCACTAAGCAACTTTTGGACTCATTGGAACCTATATTTCTTTAAAGGAACCCCACTCCCCCCCCCCCCCCCCACATAAACTAAATAAAAAAAATATTTAACTATATATTCATTGTTTTTCTATGTTTCTTTTAGTTTGTGGACATATTCCCTAAAAGAGGGACTTTTAAATAAAATATTAGTTATCAATCAACAGGAGACAAAAGATATAGAAATCTAAAAATATCATTATTTCTTCTTCATGAATGCAGTCATATGACATATATACTACATACATACATACATAGTCATACTACATACATAATCATACTACATACATACTACATGTATTATACATACATAGTCATACTACATACAAACTATATTTATACTAAATGCATACATAGTCATACTACATACATACTACATATACTATACATACATAGTCATACAACATACATACTACATACATACTGCTGTTTAACAGAATCTATAAACGTGTGTCATAAACAGTCAGATAAGACACGTTTTATTTAAATACTAACCCTGAGAGCTACAAACAGACAGGTTTTATACACAATAATAATAAAAACACATAATTTTACACACACATATATTTATTATAATATATTTTTATATATGTATAATGAGATAGAGAGATATACATATCTACATCTCCACTCATATTTTTGGGAGAGATCCACAGCACTAGAAAATGTTAAAATAACTTTAATCCTGCCTTAAAAACGCATTGGCATAACGTAGTTAATTAACACAATTAATTAGTAATTACACTGCTCCCCTGTTACTTACAGTGTCCTTTTAAACAACTGGTGTGTACAAAAAAAAAAAAAAGACAATTCATTTTAAAATAAACATTCAGATGCAAAATGCACCTGCAAAACGATTAATTAAAAGACAAAAAAAAAAAAAAAATGTAAAGTTAATAGTTCTATAACATTTCACCTCTCATTCATAATTGCTTGAAACAGTTATTTAACCATGAAGAAACTACTGCAAAATTGAATGCAAGTAATAATTTGTTCTAGGAAAGGAAACCATTATACTGAACCTCTGTGAATGTTAAGAGTTTAAAGACACAGGTAAGCTGTGAATAACCAGACTTTGGTGTTACATACCTGTTGATTTTTCAGTGTTGAAAGTCTCTGTGATTCTCCTCTTATCTCTAGAGGATGTATTTATACACCAGTCTCTACATTGTGTAGGGAGGTGCATCATATGGAGGGTCTCATAACTTACTAGGAGGAGCATGGAGAATGGATGAACAGATAAGGTTTCATAGAAGGGACAGAGCTCACAGTGTAGGATACTGTGACTGGACAGGAAAGCTATACACATGATATGTGTGTGAACAATAAGGATTAGTACCTTCTACATGGAAAAAGGAAAGGTTTTCCAATTATACTTGATTGAATTTTCTCAACTGAGATTAAAAGAAGAATTAAATGGCCCTCACACCTTTGGACATGGTATTAAATGGCCATAACAAGTCTCATCCAAAGACGTCAATGGCTTTATTAAAATTACAGCTGAACAAATCTCTTTTTTTGTCACCCTCTAATCTGGACCTCCAGAGACTGAGGCTCGTACGCTGGGAGTCATTAAGTTGGCAGGTCGGGGGAAGGGGGGGGGGGGGGGGTTTCATTTTTTGGAAAAAGTGATTAGTTTGACAGATGATATTTCTTCTTTTGTCAAATTTAATCCCCAAGGTCCATTAATGAAGGGGTAATGTGTCTCGGGTAATTAAGGGCATGTGCCGCACATTATATTTCATTGTGGAACATATACAATGAAACAAAGATGGAGATTTGCTCCAAAATGCAGTGGTCGGAAGCACTCTACGGCCAAATTTGTGCAATTACTTCGACGTAACACAATTAAGTTGATTTTAAAGAGAGTAACTCTGATAACAAACGAGTCCAAGAATAAAACAGTTGTGATATTAAATGTATATGACCAGAAAGGGGGGGGGGGGGTATCTATGCAGTAGAGGGTCCAGGGTTTTAATATTGCAGTGTCTTCCGCTTCCCTGTTAACCAGACAAAATATATTTCAAATTACTATTTTAAAAAGAAACATAGGAACATAGAAAGTGTCGGCAGATAGGAACCATTCGGTCCATCTAGTCTGCACAATTTTCTAAATACTTTTATTAGTCCCCAGTTCCCAATCGTATATCTAGGATAGCCTTATACCTATCCCACGCATGCTTAAACTCCTTCACTGTATTAACCTCTACCACTTCTACTGGAAGACTATTCCATACATCCACTACCCTCTCAGTAATGTAATACTTTCATTAGTCCCTGGCCTTATCTTATATCTAGGATAGCCTTATACCTATCCCATGTATGCTTAAACTCCTTCACTGTATTAACCTCTACCACTTCTACGGGAAGACTATTCCATGCATCCACTACCCTCTCAGTAAAGTAATACTTTCATTAGTCCCTGGCCTTACCTTATATCTAGGATAGCCTTATACCTATCCCATGCATGCTTAAACTCCTTCACTGTATTAACCTCTACCACTTCTACTGGAAGACTATTTCATGCATCCACTACCCTCTCAGTAAAGTAATACTTTCATTAGTCCCTGGCCTTATCTTATATCTAGGATAGCCTTATACCTTTCCCACGCAAGCTTAACTCCTTCACTGTATTAACCTCTACCACTTCTACTGGAACACTATTCCATACATCCACTACCCTCTCAGTAATGTAATACTTTCATTAGTGCCTGGCCTTATCTTATATCTAGGATAGCCTTATACCTATCCCATGTATGCTTAAACTCCTTCACTGTATTAACCTCTACCACTTCTACTGGAAGACTATTCCATGCATCCACTACCCTCTCAGTAAAGTAATACTTTCATTAGTCCCTGGCCTTATCTTATATCTAGGATAGCCTTATACCTATCCCACACATGCTTAAACTCCTTCACTGTATTAACCTCTACCACTCCTACTGGAAGACTATTCCATACATCCACTACCCTCTCAGTAATGTAATACTTTCATTAGTCCCTGGCCTTATCTTATATCTAGGATAGCCTTATACCTATCCCATGCATGCTTAAACTCCTTCACTGTATTAACCTCTACCACTTCTACTGGAAGACTATTCCATGCATCCACTGCCCTCTCAGTAATGTAATACTTTCATTAGTCCCTGGCCTTATCTTATATCTAGGATAGCCTTATACCTATCCGATGCATGCTTAAACTCCTTCACTGTATTAACCTCTACCACTTCTACTGGAAGACTATTCCATATATCCACTACCCTCTCAGTAAAGTATTACTTTCATTAGTCCCTGACCTTATATTATATCTAGGATAGCCTTATACCTATCCGATGCATGCTTAAACTCCTTCACTGTATTAACCTCTACCACTTCTACAGGAAGACTATTCCATACATCCACTACCCTCTCAGTAAAGTAATACTTTCATTAGTCCCTGACCTTATATTATATCTAGGATAGCCTTATACCTATCCGATGCATGCTTAAACTCCTTCACTGTATTAACCTCTACCACTTCTACAGGAAGACTATTCCATACATCCACTACCCTCTCAGTAAAGTAATACTTTCATTAGTCCCTGACCTTATCTTATATCTAGGATCGCCTTATACCTATCCCATGCATGCTTAAACTCCTTCACTGTATTAACCTCTACCACTTCTACTGGAAGACTATTTCATGCATCCACTACCCTCTCAGTAAAGTAATACTTTCATTAGTCCCTGGCCTTATCTTATATCTAGGATAGCCTAATACCGATCCCATGCATGCTTAAACTCCTTCACTGTATTAACCTCTACCACTTCTACTGGAAGACTATTTCATGCATCCACTACCCTCTCAGTAAAGTAATACTTTCATTAGTCCCTGGCCTTATCTTATATCTAGGATAGCCTTATACCTATCCCATGCATGCTTAAACTCCTTCACTGTATTAACCTCTACCACTTCTACTGGAAGACTATTCCATACATCCACTACCCTCTCAGTAATGTAATACTTTCATTAGTCCCTGACCTTATCTTATATCTAGGATAGCCTTATACCTATCCCATGCATGCTTAAACTCCTTCACTGTATTAACCTCTACCACTTCTACTGGAAGACTATTCCATACATCCACTACCCTCTCAGTAATGTAATACTTTCATTAGTCCCTGACCTTATCTTATATCTAGGATAGCCTTATACCTATCCCATGCATGCTTAAACTCCTTCACTGTATTAACCTCTACCACTTCTACTGGAAGACTATTTCATGCATCCACTACCCTCTCAGTAAAGTAATACTTTCATTAGTCCCTGGCCTTATCTTATATCTAGGATAGCCTTATACCTATCCCACACATGCCTAAACTCCTTCACTGTATTAACCTCTACCACTTCTACTGGAAGACTATTCCATACATCCACTACCCTCTCAGTAAAGTAATACTTTCATTAGTCCCTGGCCTTATCTTATATCTAGGATAGCCTTATACCTATCCCATGCATGCTTAAACTCCTTCACTGTATTAACCTCTACCACTTCTACTGGAAGACTATTCCATACATCCACTACCCTCTCAGTAATGTAATACTTTCATTAGTCCCTGGCCTTATCTTATATCTAGGATAGCCTTATACCTATCCCACACATGCTTAAACTCCTTCACTGTATTAACCTCTACCACTTCTACTGGAAGACTATACCATGCATCCACTACCCTCTCAGTAATGTAATACTTTCATTAGTCCCTGACCTTATCTTATATCTAGGATAGCCTTATACCTATCCCACACATGCTTAAACTCCTTCACTGTATTAACCTCTACCACTTCTACTGGAAGACTATTCCATGCATCCACTACCCTCTCAGTAATGTAATACTTTCATTAGTCCCTGGCCTTATCTTATATCTAGGATAGCCTTATACCGATCCCATGCATGCTTAAACTCCTTCACTGTGTTTTCCTCTATCCCTTCCGCTGGAAGGCTATTCCATGCATCTACCACCGCCTGGACTGCAAGTCTTATTCTCCGTAGGCGTTCTAAGCCCCAACACATTGTTATGTCTATGATTAAGTGCTAACTAGCATGAAACACGTATGGCAAGTGTTGGACTGCTGATCTGTAGCCGCACATATCTACTATCACCTGTGGAGCCTTGTCTCTCTGCCTTCACTCCTTTCTTCCTTTGCTATATATAACTAGAGCCAGAGTCTCACTTTTTAACAAAACTTGAAAAAAATGGAAATAGTTAAATGTTTGCACCGCCGATGGGACTGAATTGGAGAAACTTGGATGCTTTTGACCGGAAGTTTTTCAAGGCTCAGAGTTCATTCAACATGGGACAGGAAGGATTTCCTTCACCTACACTTCACTATTATCTGGTTTGGACAGTTGGTCAATGGATTTAGCTAGATAATAACACCCTCCATAATTGAAACCTGTGTCTAGTACTTGTCTGTGACTTTAGACAATAAGGAAATGGACTGTACGTTGTGTTAGCAGAATTGCAAATAAATAACATACCTCCCAACACTTGCCTTTGGCGGAGCTTGGAAGGTCACGTGTCAGAGCTACCGCGCAAGCGTGGTAAGCGCTGTCACTCCCAGTAGCAGCGCTAATGTGCATACGCAGTAGCTGGTCTCTGGTGTCAAGGGAGACCTCCATCTTCACAGTGTGAGTCCTGCCTGAAGTTCTGTTGTCCTGCTGAGCTCCATCTCTGCCCCAAAAAGTTGGACAGAAGCAGAGCTTGGTGGGACAGCGGGATTGCCTCACGAATTGGGACTTTCCAGCGCAAACAGGGCAATTTGCAGTTGCACCTTAGTGTGGGTCCTTCACCTAAATATTATTTGTACTATGTACAGAGGAAAAACAAAATATATCAATGTGTCTGTGCCGACAGCTGTTTATGACGTGACCCATGGCTTGACAAATACCTCCTTTCAATTGGAGAGGTTTAATTTGCATATGAAGCCACCAGATGATGTCATTAACACGAGACACCCCCAAATCACACTTAAAACACATTTTCCTACTAGACTATGCATTTTTCTTGCCATTCTGCTCACACACAGGAAACATAACATCCTTGTTGTTTAAAATCACAGGACAAACAAATCGGTTTGCTACGTTGTCGAAATAAATAAATACCGGCACTAGCCTCTAGAGATGTCATCCCACTCTGAATGTTGACGGTAATCTGGTGGTTGGGTAATAAACCTATGAACACACATAGGTGATGGAGTTCTTTTAAGTTGTAGGTCTAAACTCCAGTTCATGAACAGTCAAGTACAGCCCCGGACTATATTTTTAAGGTTCTAGAAGGACTTGTTTTGCTCAGTCCACAATAGACATTAAATGTAGAACTGTCCATCACAGGGGTGGTGCTGAATCGAGACATTGTCCAGTTTGGTAGCTCAGGTTACTCGGTGAGTAGCTAAAGCCCATGAAAGCCGTGTTTATGGGTCTTGGAATATGAAAATGTTTTTCAAGGACAATCTTCTCCTTTTTATAATCACAAATGGATTTTTATTTCTGTGTTCTGAGCTGTCATTCAGAAGTAGCTAAGTGCATTTATCTGATTCCTGAACAATATAATGAGTCAGGAGTTTCCTGCCGTTGATAAACGAAGCCTCGTACAATCCAAATGGATTCAACTCGCTACTTTGCAATAGTCCTTCCTGTGATTGTTCAATTTAACTTTGGTCTCGGGTTGAACCTCAATCACAACGGAAAACCTAATAAATAAAGACAATCAAAGGCCATGGATGACATATTGGCATCTTATACACGAACGTTTATACTGGGACTAGAGAGAAACTAAAATGATCTATACATTTAGCAAATGCAAAAATAAAAACGTTTTAAATGGTGTCTCCTTTTTATGACATCACCTGTGGCTTGATATGCAAATTACCGTATTTGCTCGAATATAAGACGATCCAGTGGTGTATCTTGGATTTGTGCTGCCCTAGGCAGACAAAATTCGGCCATCCCCCCCCCCCACCGACTTTGCACACCCAAGTCATGCTCCATCACCCACATTGCACTACCATGAAATGCCCAATCACCCCATTACATGCCCCCGTCACCCACATTGCATACACACTAAATGCCCAATCACCCCATTACATGCCCCCGTCACCCACATTGCATACACACTAAATGCCCCATCACCCCTATTACATGCTACCATCACCCTAATGACATACCCCCACCATGTCCATTACATGCCCCCATCACCCTGATTAATTGGAAGGAGCTAAAGCTTGCTGAACGGTGGGGGAGGGAGCGAAAATGTTCCGCCCTAGGTGAGTGCCTTGTTTGCCTTGTGGAAGATACACTACTGAGCCGACCCTGATTATAAGATGACTTCCCAAACTTTGGATATTCATTTAGGAACAACAACAAAAAAGTCTGAATATAAGTTCAACTCTGCGGGGGACCTGGATCCCAGTCTTATAGTCAGACCTCAGTTTGGCTGAGTAAATGTTTAATATGTGTTTAATATTTAAGTTACTGACAAAAAAATAAAACGGTGACCTTTCTATGCAGTCCATTGTCCTTTGTATTTTCTTGTCAAGTTCAGCACAGTATAACTCCCTAGTAAAATAACTCCCCAACCCTAAAACCCTAATACTAATGCTAAACCTAACTCTAATACTAATCCTAAATGTAGCCCCTAACCCTAAAACTAACTCTAATACTAACCCCAATACTATCCCTAAAATTAACTCCTAGCCCTAAAACTAACCCTAATGCTAACCCTAGTAGTACAACTAACCCTAAAACCTACCCTAATACTGTTCCTAAAACTAACTCCTAACCCTAAAACTAACCCCTTGTGTATGTATATTAGTTTTTGTAAATAAAATGCTTTTGAAATTCTAATTGGATTACCAAATGACAATACCAGCTCTCAATTGGCCTTAAAGTCACCTCAAAATGCTACACCCAAAGCCACACTTTATCACCTCCCCCAAAAACTAAAGTGTCCCTCTGTGGCCGTTTGAATTGTTGGGAGTTGTGCCCCAGGTGCAGAGCTGTCCAAAATCGTGGGCATAAAACTCTGCCCTCTCCAAAAAGGGGTTATACGTGGCTTACTAAAAATAATGTTACTCTGCTGAGAATATTGCTCGGAACTGATTTACATAAATAACTGAAACAACTATACATAGAACTATAAAGCCAGCGCTGCATGAGGATATACTGTATACATGCATGTATGGATTTATAACAAGGTGACATGCTTGCCTTTCAGCCTGATTACCATTTCTGGATTATTTGTGTTTACTGCATCTCAAGCTGTAGGTTTTGTCTGCAGAAGAATTGTTAATTTATTTATTTTTTGTAAATATAATAATGCAAAGGGCAGATCTGCCAAATGCTGAGACTCAGGCTACAGTAAGAGTCTAGACTCCTAAATGGTCTACACGAAAAATGTACTCAGAGAATGTACCCCTTCAGTGCCAGGAAGAAAACAAAAAAACGATCAAATCTACAATATACCGTATTTACTCGAATAGAAGTCGTCTTACATTCAAATCGACCGCCGGGACTCCTATGATGAAGCTGGGTCCTTCTAAACTTAAACTTTTTTTCCCCATAGGGTAGTCTTATATTCAGGCTTTTAGTTTTTTTCCTTAAGGAATATCCACAGTTTGGGGGGTCGTCTTATATTCGAGCAAATACGGTATATACACAAATACAGAACTTTAATAATGAATAGGGAATTGACTACTTTGGTTTAATTTCTCTGCAATTCCCCATTTCATGAACAGAAGCCCATAGTTTTTCTTCCCCCAAAAAGGTGTCAAACACAGATGCTGAGGGCTGGTGATAATGCCGCTCCTCTCTTACATAAATAGTGCTGGGGGCTTGCCAAAGTGCCCCCAACTCTCCAGTTACCTTGGACCCTACCATGTTTTGAATGGGGATTAGGCTGCCTAGTTACTCTGAGTTGGCTGAAGGCATCTTGTGCAACCCCTGGCCCCAGTACTTGGCAGACGACAACCAGGGGCATCTTGCCAAGCCCCTGGCCCTGAATTTAAAAAAAATAGCTTTAGTAATTACACCTGTTACTATAACCTGTTTGGTAATGATTTTACTGCACCGCCATTCCTCTCAGCACAATATGGCACTCAAAGTCCCCAAATCTAACTCACTTCACTTTTTAGTGAATAGCTGTTCTTCTTGCATTCAATGAAGGTTGAATTTGAGATGGGAGTCCAAGTTGGACTTTGTCGAGGGGAGGAAAAAATTGATATATATTTATTCAGATAAAAATAAAATTAACAAAATATAAAATAAATCAAATGTAGTAATAATAAAAAAATTAAGCAAATAATAAAAAACTTTATAACTGAAAGTAAATGATAAAATAATACATTTTTTGTACAAAATCTTTGTGCAATTTCATTTTTTCTGTCTTTTATTTTTTTTTAATGAATTTATTAGTGTTTTTATATTTATTATATTTTATTTTGCTTTTTATTTTCTTTAAATTGTTTTTTTTTAAGCCTCCATGACACATAAAAAAAGAGAAAAAGTGAATGAGGGTTTTTAGGGAAGACAGCAGGTGGCAGGATGGCAGGGATGGTGCACTGGAGCACAGGAGTGGGTTACTGTATCCACATAGGGACAGGGTCAGCTAGAGACCAGGAAGGAAGAAGAGTTCATGGAAGACGACTCTGCAGATGAAGAAGCTGATGGAGCTGTGGCTGCGGGAAGCTTTGGGTCCGAAGATGCTGCATGGGTGGAAACCAGGTGAGGAAACTGAAAGGCAAACAAAGATGCTGTGATTAGTATAAATGTTATCCATGACATACTGTGCAACAACAGTAAGCTACATAGTCTGAATATAATCCAAGTTAGAGACACTACCACTTACATAAGATGTAACCAGGTCATTTTAAATAAACAATGAATTAATTGCATATAAAAGGAAAAATAAAATTAGGTGTTTATCTCCTGGATCCATTTTGTAAATATTTCCCATGATGCAACATCGTCCAAAATTTTCCAGCAAGTCTGACTTTACAACTGTGGCCAAAGCCTGCATGATCAGGGCCGGCCTTAGAGGTGTGCGACCTGTGCGAGCACACAAGGCACAACACCCCGGGGGGCGCCCTAAGAAAAAAAAAAGTAAAAAAAAAAAAGCCGCTAGAAGCACTGGATGGGGGAGATCAAAAGATTCCCCCCTCACCAGCCCTCTGCTCGGCAGGATTCCAGGAAGGGGCAGAGCTAACCGGCTGAGAGGTGTAGCTCTGCCCCCACCCAGTGCAGCAGAGCAGCATCTGTTTCACGGGGAGCCGCGGGCAGCAGGAGAAAGTGCTATTCGGCTCCCTGTGCTTAATGCAGGCTCCCCATGCTTACTGCAGGCTCCATGCTTAATGCAGGCTCCCCATGCTTACTGCAGGCATGGGGGGCCGAGCAGCACTATCTCTTGCTGCCCGTGGCTCCCAGTGAAGCAGAGAGGAGATTAACCTTATCAAACAGGATCATAACTCCGCTCCCTTGTGATGTAATACTTACATTAGCCTCCCCATTTAGGGTTGCCACCTTTTCTTCCAAAAAATACCAGCCATACTACTGCCTCCATAGATTTAACATTGGCCTGAAGCCAATTTGTTACCGGCCTGCTGGTAAAATACCGGCCAGGTGGCAACCCTATCCCCATTCAATGCAAGTCTATGGTCAGAATTCTGACTTATAGACTGCATTCTGTGTCCCCAGCCCCAAAGTGAGATACTAGTGCTGTAACGTCACTGGGGGGGCGGCACCCAAAAACACTATATTTCACATATTTTATTAAATACAGTCACATAAGAAAAACAAAAGACATATCTGAAATCAGCAATACAAAATAAAAAATAAATAAAACATTTTTGGTGGTAGTGTCCCTTTTAATGTGACTTCAATTTCCTTCTCAATTCCCTGTAATCCTCTCTCGCAGGAATAATCCCATAAACGCACAACTTTTCATTTTTGCCTTTGAACAGATTTTTTTTTATTTTTCTTAAAAATCAAGTAGGTATTTTGTTTTAAAAATAATAATAATAATAAAATATTTATATTCCTATTGATCATCTCAATCCAAACCTTTTCTAACCTCCTACGCACTCCTATAAAACGATCAGAGATGTTTAGGATCAATCCTTGGATCTGGTATTATTTTCTGATAATTATTTCTAACCTTTGCTTGATTTTCTTAAAACATCAACCTAATAATAGACCATTTTATGGAGAAGGGAAGAAAGGTTATTAGAGACTTCGTGAAGCTAAAATGGCTCAAAAATAGGTAAAAAAAAAAAAAAAAAAAATTAATGAAAATGAGCACAATTTTAATTTGAACTCTACACTTGGGTTTATGTATAAAGGTCATTTCTGGGGCCACGTTCTAAAAGTGATGTCATCAGCAGGAACATTCCATTGGTTTCCATGGTGATATCAGCAGGAACATTCCATTGGTTTCCATGGTGATATCAGCAGGAACATTCCATTAGTTTCCATGGTGATATCAGCAGGAACATTCCATTAGTTTCCATGGTGATATCAGCAGGAACATTCCATTAGTTTCCATGGTGATATCAGCAACAACATTCCATTGGTTTCCATGGAAACCAATGGAATGTTGTTGCTGATATCACCATGGAAACTAATGGAATGTTCCTGCTGATATCACCATGGAAACTAATGGAATGTTTCCAAGTATCAGCATGAACATTCCATGGTGACTAGATCACTTTTTAGAACTTTGCCCTACAATTGACCTTGATGAGTAACACTCATTGATACTGGCAAATTGATGTGATAAAGCAACGGTACTGAGGTAAGAGAATAGCTGAATTTAGCATTAAATGTAAGCTAGGGGACTGGGATGTAGGCATTTCAAAAGACACTAGGAAGGCATCGGATTGGCTGACTTTTTCTGCCAACGTGGATTTTTTAGAGATAGGTGGATTTTTTATATTTTTTTGGACGACTTTTGATTGAAGTGGCGCTAAACAATTAATGGAAAACTAGGTAAAAGATAATAATAATAAAAAACAAAAGTTTTTGCCCCATAACTCGCAGAAAAATACAGAACAATACGGAAACATGCATATTTCTGAACTCGGGACAACATTTAGAAACTATTTAGACAGGGTCTTTTTTATTGATTGTATTTGTCTAAATTATATTTTAGGTCAAAGTTAGAAAAAGTGTTTTTTTTTGTAGTAAATTATAAGATATGATGAACATAATGGTATCTAATGAAAGCCCTTCTAATGATGATAAAAACAAAATATAATTTGTGTGGGTACAGTATGTGAGAAAGAAGAAAATTGCAGCTAAACACAAACACCCCAGAAATGTCAAAACAGCCATTGTCACCAAGGGAAAGTCAAGGTGAAAATGTCTTGTCACTAAGGGGTTAATCTATGCATCTGTTTTCAACTCTAATAAACAATGTAAAGATACATTCGCAATTCTCCAACACCAATCAGGCTTTTTTCAGCTCCTGATTCTTTACACAAGGCCTGCGCCAACGCAATGAGCGCAAGCTAGAAGTGCGGGAGTAGTGGTATTGGTGTCCGGTGTTTGGCACACGTGCTCTGTGTTTACAATTAACCCCCATTTTGTATTCTCTCCATTTAACGTACAGACAATGTTTAGATGTCAGCATCCTGTCACTGGAGAACGAGCCCATCTGAGCTTCCGTTTGCGAGTAGACCGGTGATGGCCCCCGTTGGGCGGTATCTGCTGTCACAAGATATGTTTGGAAGTGGCAAACGAAGATGCAAATCATGTACTAAGTAGCAGACGGAGATTAGTAGAGCTGTGGGTGACATTTAGCAGGATTAAAATGCTGCTCTGAATGTAAAAGGGGCGAAGTTCGGATGATCTAATTAGCAATGTAAAACTGTGGGATTATGCAGTCTAATTCCACCATGCTGTTATTCCTGGTGCCCTGGACTCAGAGGAGAGAAGACTGTATGGGAACCACAATTCCTAGAGAGATGGTAGCTATTATAATGGTTTTATTTGTTTGGTGCCATTAGTTGTTTACACGGTGTACAAGTTCAGCATCTCATCCAAC
Organism: Pelodytes ibericus; assembly: GCA_036172795.1. Classification (NCBI taxonomy): domain Eukaryota; kingdom Metazoa; phylum Chordata; class Amphibia; order Anura; family Pelodytidae; genus Pelodytes; species Pelodytes ibericus. The sequence goes on from CM069861.1 coordinate 210,387,582, forward strand.
TTGGAGTTGATCCCTCAGGTGAACTCTTCTGTGTCATCTTTGGAAGAAAGCAAAACAGGACTGGCAGTCTGTATGACCAGGTGAGTACCTATGATGGGTGTATGGATGGAACACATGTTTGGGCAAGCCTCCTCCTCCCTTGTTACTCTGTCATTTGAGACTTCAACTTTTTCTTGGTAGATTTCGATTATTCCTATTGTCCAGCTCCAGGGAATATGGCAGTACAGATCAATAATAATTCTCATCATATAAACAGTGGTGTATCTTGATTTTGTGCTGCCCTAGGCAGACAAAATCTGGGCACCCCCCTACCCAAGCTGCACACCCACGTTACACACCTAAGACATGCCCCATCATTCAGACTCACATCAAGCTCACACTCCCATCACACTCAGTCACACACTCCTACTCCCATCCCACACACTCCGACTCCCATCACACTCAGTCACACACACTGTCTCCCATCACACACACTCTGACTCCCATCACACTCAGTCACACACACTGTCTCCCATCACACACACTCTGACTCCCATCACACTCAGTCACACACACTGTCTCCCATCACACACACTCTGACTCCCATCACACTCAGTCACACACACTGTCTCCCATCACACACACTCTGACTCCCATCACACTCAGTCACACACACTGTCTCCCATCACACACATACTGACTCCCATCACACTCAGTCACACACACTGTCTCCCATCACACACACTCTGACTCCCATCACACTCAGTCACACACACACACACACACACACACACACACACACACACACACACACACACACACACAGTCTCCCATCAGCACTTACCTTTCCCTGGCAGGCAGGCAGCATGGTCCCTCCATGCTGCCTGTTCGGCTTCCCGGCGATTGTGCCGACAGGCCACGTGACCGGGCGCGCGTATGACGTCAGCTCGCCCGTCACGTGACTGTCGGCACTTCCGTGTCGGCACACTGCACGGGGAGCCGAACAGGCAGCACGGAGGTTTCTCTGTGCTGCCTGTTCGTCTCCCCGTGCAGCCTGGCAGGCAGAGCGTTGGTGAGGGGGGATCTTCCGATCCCCTCTCACCTCCTTCTCTGGCTGCATGCGCGGTCTTTTTTTTTTAAAGGGCCGCGTTTTTTTTTTTTTTCAGTGCTGGGGGCGCTGCCGCCCCCCAAAATTTGCCACCCGCGGTAAATACAGCACTGCATATAAAGGTGACTTAGAAACATAAGAGTCTACTCAATATAGAGAGAATAGCAGGGAATTGAGATGGGGATGTCCAAGTTAAGTCCAAAGTAGCTGAGTTGGGGAAAAAAAAATCTCCCCTTCGGCTGCATTGGAGAATTTTTCCAACTTTGGGCTCAAGTTTGTAATTTCCCATCTCAGTTCCCTGCTCTCTTTATTGTAGACGCCATTTGCTATATGCGGCGAGTTGATCATTGATTTGTATCCAAAACGTGTAAAATCCGGCGAATTTTCGAACTCTGCAACTCAATTGTCAAAGGAGAGATTTGTGAAAATCCTGTTACCCATCTCTGAGGGAGACGGAAGTTGGATGCATAATAATACAAATCATATTAACCCCTTGGCGGACAGTGTAGGCAGAAGTCGTCTGATTTTTGCAGTTTACTTGTCAGTTCAATAATAGGAGGAAAACAGACCAAATAAAAAAGGAAGAACTCGAAAACCTATACTTTCCAAGCAAAACATGTGATTGAGATTGAGTGGAGCTGTATGGACCCGGCTGCAGCCCCCAATACAGGGATTTTGCCTTTAAGGGACACTCCCACCAAAAAATTAAAAGGTTTTACTTTTTTAATTTTGTATTGTTGATTTCAGATATGTCTTTTGTTTTTCTTATGTGACTGTATTTAATAAAATATGTAACTAAACAAGTGTGACTGGGCGCCGCCATTTTGTGAAATATAGTGTTTTTGGGTGCCACCCCCCAGTGACTTTACAGCACTAGTATCTCACTTTGGGGCTAGGGACACAGAATGCAGTCTGTAAGTCAGAATTCTGACCATAGACTTGCATTGAATGGGAGGGTAATGTAACTATTACATCACAAGGGGGCGGAGTTATGATCCTGTTCGATTTAAAAGTGGTATCAAGAAGTATTACTTTACTGAGAGGGTAGTGGATGCATGGAATAGCCTTCCAGTAGAAGTGGTAGAGGTTAATACAGTGAAGGAGTTTAAGCATGCATGGGATAGGTATAAGGCTATCCTAGATATAAGATAAGGCCAGGGACTAATGAAAGTATTACATTACTGAGAGGGTAGTGGATGCATGGAATAGTCTTCCAGTAGAAGTGGTAGAGGCTAATACAGTGAAGGAGTTTAATCATGCGTGGGATAGGTATAAGGCTATCCTAGATATAAGATAAGGTCAGGGACTAATGAAAGTATTACTTTACTGAGAGTGTAGTGGATGTATGGAATAGTCTTCCAGTAGAAGTGGTAAAGGTTAATACAGTGAAGGAGTTTAAGCATGCGTGGGATAGGTATAAGACTATCCTAGATATAAGACAAGGCCAGGGACTAATGAAAGTATTACATTACTGAGAGGGTAGTGGATGTATGGAATAGCCTTCCAGTAGAAGTGGTGTAGGTTAATACAGTGAAGGAGTTTAAGCATGTGTGGGATAGGTATAAGGCTATCCTAGATATAAGATAAGGCCAGGGACTAATGAAAGTATTACTTTACTGAGAGGGTAGTGGATGTATGGAATAGCCTTCCAGTAGAAGTGGTGTAGGTTAATACAGTGAAGGAGTTTAAGCATGTGTGGGATAGGTATAAGGCTATCCTAGATATAAGATAAGGCCAGGGAAAATTGGGCAGACTAGATGGGCCAAATAGCAGGTGACACATTCTATGTGTTTATGTTTCATTTGTTGGTTGGCCTGATAGGAGTGAGAATTCTCACCTCTTCCCCAGAGCACTGCAATAGTTTGGGGGGAGCATCTTATCTGTGTGTCAATCTCTGCAACTCACGTGTCCCAACCTTCCCGGACTCACTAGGGCAGTATATAAAATAGAAACACAAGTGAAATTTTAGTTGTCCCTAGTGTGAGGATGAACTGGCATTTACTTTTGTTAGCACGCGACAACCAGGAAGTGCTGTGTCTCGCACGTGAGACACAGCAGATAGTCAACCCGCGTGGATCTATTAAGATACATTGTATCGGGACATGTTTTGTTTAACCCTTAGGGTTTAGTTATGAGTGGGTGTAACTGTAACTTCTCTCTCTCTTTCTTGCTTTCTCTATTTCGTTTAGCGTACTCAAATTATATATAGTTTTCAAATTAAATGCATGGCTTTGTTTTGATGCCTTATAAAACATAATTTAACTCCTTCACTCCCACAGCACGTTTTTCGCTGTTTAAAAAAAAAACAGGTCTCAAACACCCTTAACATGGCAAATAACGTGTGTTTAACACTTCATACAGGCCCGGCGGCCCTGCGATATATTGTGCTGTGGATCCTGCTGCAGGAGTAAGCAACACTCAAAGTGAGCACCAATTAAATTAGGCCAAATCACACCGTGCCTGAACTTCTGCATTTGTCAGCAAGGACCCACAGGGGCTGTAAAGACCCTAATTGGGTCTCTGACTCTGTGATCTGGGTCAGTAACATAACATCGGAATGGAATAAACCAGCGTGAATGAAAAATGAGAACATTGCAGTTAAACACAAACACCGCAAAAGCCATTGTCCTGAATGGTACAACATGCCAAATCAGCCTGGTGATGAAGGGGTTGAACTATTTATTATTATTTATTTGATTTAAAAAAATACATTTTTAAAAAAATCAGCTTTTTTGTGAATCAAAAAGGTAGCCTCCAACACCCGGCTTGAAATAATGGGGCGTTCAAGATTAATTGATAGGCAAGTGTCCAATTGTCTCTGAATGACCGATTTAAGGGACCATTTGGACTACCAAAATAATCCGATTTAGGTCCCTGCATTTTGAGCAGAAGGTCTAATTTGTAGCAATAAATGCTAAAAAAAAAAAGTTTTTAAAACGTAGTACTTCATTTATAAAGATCTTCGGCGTATGACAAACGATCTATGTTGTGCCCATAATTGCTACTTCAGAAAACTTCCATGATTTTTAATAAAACCATTCTCCAATACGAAGCATTTATTGTTTACTTAATGATTCAGAAATGGACTCATTAATTCCAGGCTTTCAGTGACTCTTTATGTCGATTTAAATGGAACACAAGGGTCTACGACCAGGAAGATCTCTCGGCAGAACAAAAAATGGGCTCCTGTCCTTTGTACGCTTCCATTGTTCCACTTATGAAGGGCAGCCTTGAAGAAATAGCACTTTAAGTTAATTCTATAGAAAGGGTAGAGAAAAAGAACTCGGTTTGGGATGGGCACTAGTTGATTCTCTTTTAGAAATCGAACGAGTTTACCATTTTTTTTTTCGAAGACGATAGACAGTCATGTCTATTTATGCCTTTGTGTTTTTCTGACATAAAGAAACCTAAAGGGCTTTTAAAGTCTCCTAGGTTACAGTCCCTATCTCTCCGATGATAGCCTAAATTGAAACAAACTTAAATAGGGACGGACTCAATAGTGTTAGTTTTAAAAGGAAGGCAGCAAAGAATAATTTCATTAAAATTTTCAGTTGTTTCTATTTGTCATCAGAACCACTTTATATTGGTTCCCAGTGAATACCTGTCTAATCATTCGGTGTATTTCACAGATGCGTCTGGTATTGGCCTTTGATTGCCGTTGGGCGTCATAGGTAATATGGCCCTGGAGGGCCAAAAGTGGTCCATCGCTCGGATGTATGCTCTATTCTTCACCTGCTCTCCAGAAGTGAGAACATGCTTTAATATTACGCAGGATGGGGTAGGGGCCCTAAAGGCATTGGGTTGAACCAGGACAGTCCAGATTTAAAGGATTATGAATGGGAAGACGGGAGCAGTAGGGATTTGAAGGAGAGCTCTCATGAAACAACTATGTGAGAGTAGGGTCTTACCAGTGGATAAAGATCTTGTCCATAGTTTTATTCGCAGGTAACTAGCTAGCATAACTGTAACATAACACCCCTACCCGGCAGCTGCTAAGCCGTCAGGCCTCAACGGGTAGTTCTACCAACGCTAAAGACAGGGGTAAACCCAAAATGTAATTTTTTAATATATATATGAAAGGTAATTTCTCCCTGTTCTGTATCATTTTTGAATGGTACTTCTGCAAAGCACCATTCAATAGATATCTCATAGTCTGTGCCCAAAATCAAACACTTGGGAGAGAGTAATGAAATTAATGCTGCAGCTTCACTGAGAGGGTCCGGCGGCCCCCCCACCCCCGCCCCCCCGTCGCTCCTAGTGGTGAGTCTGTGTGTCGCTCAAGTAGGATGGGTGGGAGGAAAGTATGTGTGAATGGGAATGTGAACAGTTAGGAAAGATGACCGTGGAGAAGAAGTGAATGGGAATGCCCATGTAAGCAACTAGGAAGTATGACACTGTAGTAGGAGGGAGCAGGCAGGTAGTGAGACAGACATAACATGTTAGCACTGTAGTGGAAGAAGGAGCACAGAACATGCTGAAGATTTACAGGTAGGTTGTTTGTTCCAGCACATTAGACCAGGATAAAAGGTAAATATTTACACTGATATAAGCGTTTTTACAATTTTATTTATTTTTATGCATTTAATTAATGGGCCACTTTTTTTTTTATTTTTTTTAATAAAAAATACTTTTTTCAGTCCGTTTCAGGAGCACTTTAGCTAGTTTGGCTGTAGCCAAAGTCTTGGCTGCCGAAATGTAGGCAGGAAAATTGGCCGATTTTTGTGCCGATTAGTGATCACTTCTGGGGTCTCTGTGTAGCCTGAAGCTGAGGGTTCCTTGGATCACCAAAATGGTCCGATTGGGTCCGAAATGCAGAGTTACCTGAGTTGACCCTTAAGTGGCTGTTATCATCGGGGAATACATATAAAGATGTTTCTAGAGAGGCTCCTGCAGTGCTATTGCTTGACAAGCTATATGTCTTGCTCTATGCTCTTTTCTTGTTAATCCAAGAGGTTTTCCTTTGTTGTTCTTTTTAAAGAAGATTATATATTTGCAATAGCTCCCCTTTATTTCTCTGCCATCTTTCCTTCTAGAGATATGCGACAACGCTGAGTGAAGTTACATTCCACAAACATGCGCTCGGACCGGGCAAGCCTCCGGCTGTTGAGCCTGATAATATGGCAGCTAATGGTGCCGACTGTTTCCTACTATGAAAACTATCGCTCTCAGTTTGCCGCCTCCTCCCTGCAGCCTGGGCAAACACCCTGCGGGGAATACAGCAGTCAGATTTTGCCGAACGGGAGGTGTAAAATCACGGCCACTTTGCCCCAGCAAGACGGACACCCCTGCCCCGACGTCTTCCGCTGCACCGACGAGGTTTCCTACTGGCTCCATGAGAACGAGGAGAGGAAGCAGGAGGTCCTGGAGCTCAGAGACCTGATTTCCGAACTGCAGGAAGAACTGAGGAACCACCGACACCGGATCAGAATCTTAGAGCAACAGGTAAGGAGGTCGCAATATTTGGCTGGAGGTTGGACAGGAAGGAGCGGAAATGCTAAGATCCGATGGGGAAAGGGTAGTGATTAGACTACAGTGACACAACAAAAACCTTCACCAAAGCAGCCAATGCATACCGGCCAGTCTTGTCCAACATCCAACAGGCCTGACCTACAGGGGCGCCATCAAAGGTCATAGAACAATCAAAAAATGGTTCCAGTAAGGGAAATTCTAGACAATGCTCCCTCATCATGAGACAGTGTGTCCTGAGAGGCTATAGTTAATATGTGTGGCCTTCATATAGTAATGCGCTGTTGCCAAGGTGCTCAACGAATAAATCATTTTATATGTTAATGAGGTATCTAGTTAAATCCTGACTGCAACAAACTTAAATACGTGTCCAGGAACATCATACAAGATGCCAAGAATGTAAAGGAAATCTGTGAAATGAGTTAATATAGCTGTATAATCTTAAACCTTTAGAGGATGTGTATCTTGAGAATCTTTTTCTCTTTGTCCAGGAGGTTTTTAATATACATAAAATAACATAGAAAAGACAGAAAGCATTACAAATAGTCAGTTCAGCCAGCAAATAAAATTAGCAGCCTAAAAGAAAATGACTAGAAGTAGGATAAAACTTGGGTTGCCAACTGGTCGGCATTTTACCGGCAGGCCTGTAAAAAATTGGCATCAGGCCAATGTTAAGTCTGTGGAGACAGTACCAGGGCAGGTATTTTTCTGAAGAAAAGGTGGCAACCCCTTGGGTGGTGGCGGAGCTGTGGGTCTTGGCGCAATGGTGCGGCTTCCGGAGGGGGCGGGGCTTGCGTCAGAGTAAGCCACGCCCTCCTCTGAAACCCTCAGCCAGTGGAGGACATGGAGGGGAGGGGTCTGCAACCTCGTTGAGCCCTTTGCCTGCTGCCTGCCTAAATCAGTTTATGAAAGAGAGAATTCCTCTAAAATCAGTATATGAAAGAGAGAATGCCTGTAAAATCAGTATATGAAAGAGAGAATTCCTCTAAAATTTGTATATGACAGAGAGAATTCCTCTAAAATCAGTATATGAAAGAGAGAATGCCTGTAAAATCAGTATATGAAAGAGAGAATTCCTCTAAAATTTGTATATGACAGAGAGAATTCCTCTAAAATCAGTATATGAAAGAGAGAATGCCTGTAAAATCAGTATATGAAAGAGAGAATGCCTGTAAAATCAGTATATGAAAGAGAGAATTCCTCTAAAATCAGTATAGGAAATAGGTTATCTCTCTAGAATCAGTAAATAGAAGAGTGAATTCCTCTAAAATAAGTATATGAAAGAGTGAATTCCTCTAATATCAGTAAATAAAAGAGAGAATTCCTCTAAAATCAGTATATGAAGGAGCAAATTCCTTTGAAATCAATATATGAAAGAGAGAATTGCTCTAAAATCAGTATATGGTAAGCTTTTTTTCCACATTTAATTCAATTTTATTTTTATTTTACTTATTTTTCATCCTGCATCCTTATTGGTAGGTTATTATTATCTTATATGTTATTATTATTTGTAATTTTATATGAAATACTGCATCTAAGATTACACAATTTTTGTTAGTGTATAGATATATATATATATATATATATATATATATATATATATATATATATATATATATATATATATAGACGTGCTTAATTAATTAGTTATGTTACCATTATTGTAAAACCTATGACCTACATGCAAATTAGAGTATTACTCTCTGATTTTCCCACTATTACCTATTACTTAGAGGCATGTTTGATTAAACTCTGTTCCTTGTCTTCTAGGACAAGAGGAGTTCTCTCTTTCATGTAGAAAAATGTTTTAAACAAATATTTTGTGCAATAAAATTCTTTAGGGGAGAAACCAAGCACTAGTACACTTCTACCAGACTCTGCTGCTGGGCATGGACAGTTCAGGTGCTTTGTTAGACTATCAGTCTTACAAAGTAGAATTTGTTCACTGAGCTACATTAACAAGGGAGTGTATGATCTTGTGACAGTATGATAGACTAAGCGGGAGCAGGGTCTGTTGCTGGCAAGCCACTCCCACTAACAGAATCTCCAGGAAGTATGGTTCCTAGTGCTTATTTTCCCACCTACTTAGCCAGTGATATCTGCTAAACCAAGCATGATAGAACCCGCATTTTAAGAGAGATTCGATGAACAGAACCTTTCCAATTAATTGATGATTTATAACTTTTGACATTCTGTATTTTTTCAATGCATGAGCGGTGGACTTTTCATACATAAAATAGTATATAGATTTATTGTGGTATACTTGCCAGTCACTGCATTGTTTTTTCAACCTATATATGCAATATTTGTGCTATACTTGTAATGTTCTAGTCCAACGTGTGTATAGCTATTTACAATACATGTACTAGTTACAATTGCTCTGTCACAGACGTCTAATTCTACCATGGGCCAGAGACTAAGTGACCTGGAAAGCTGGGCCAGTGAGAGCAGCGGCCTCCAACACATGCAGGCCACGTTTATATATGAGATTCAAGCTCGGGTTCAGAACTTGTCTTTGTTGGTGGACTCAGCCAATCACAGCTCCTCCCGCGCGCTTCCATCCGGACTGAAGGCCGACCAAGGCGAGCAACAAGCAGGTAACCCCGTCTGAGACGTCTTGAGAACCTCGTCTTCTACTGTGACAATAAGAACCATAGCAAAACATTTCCCCCCACCACTTTATGCGTTTTTGAAAATGTCCCCAAACTTTTGTGTGCTGGAGACTTTATACTTTACCCCCAAGGGTAAATTAAGATTTAACAGCGCTTCAGGATAGCCTCATACATTTGCCAGTCATTCTTTAATTTCTGTAGTTTATACTGTGCCACTAAAAGGTTATTACTGCCCAGAGAAGAGATACATATGAGCATTTTGTGAGGTACAGAAAGGTTAATACGATGGGATGATTGGTTCATTTGAAAAGCAATGATGTACAGAGTATTTAATGCACTTTCATGTTGTAATTAAATATTTATGGTGGTATATTTAGGGTTTTGTGCTGCTCTAGGCCTGACTAAACTCATGCACCCACAACATTCAATGGTCACACCCCTTCCTTTCTGCTCTACAAGATTGCCCCCACATACCTTCCAACAGTAATAGGTTGCCCCCGCATCCCTGTCCATGGTGCCAGATTTCTCCTCCCCCATTCCACTGCACATATTTTCCCCACAGATGACTGTACAGGCAAGGAAAGATAGTGAGGAAGGATGTGCCACCAATACACTGCTGACCCCTTCAGACTGCTGCCGCCCCTTCCATCCTGCTGCCCTAGGCCTAGCCACATTGGAATACTCTACCGAGAACTTACAACAGGCTCGTACGGAGTCAAAGCTCAGCCTGTTAATCGAGTACAGAGGCATTATCACCTGTAGTTGATTTACCCAGCTAGACTAGCATGTGTGTGTTTTACTCTTTAACGAGCTGCCTGATTAGGTAAAATAATAAGCTTTATTTACATATATACAAGTTATCAAACATTTAACATCAAACTGGCAGGGAACTATTCGAACTATTGTCTGATAATTTCAGTGATATTCTCCAAGAGATTGATGTCTATTGTTTATTTAATTTCATTGTTATATAAATATATTAAACCTACCATGAGGACACAGGATATTGTAAAGATGTTTACATAATAAAACACATAAATAATGAGAAACAAAAAAGAAACATGTTACAATGCACAAATAGAAGGGATACACAGTATTAGACACGAATCACATTATAGCATCACTAACCTTAGACTGCGTGTTCTCTATACCCAATGGGCCTATTCCCTCTCTCACGAATAAAGGCACACATATTCATAATAATTGAACTGATAAAAACACAGGATACGTTGCCTGGTCAAGCCGATAGGTTGTCTGTTGAGGCGCCTAGCCTGTTAGGCTTGGGTAGTGTATTTCTTCCCAATTTGCAGCATTGATTTGCGTTATACCGTGAGAAAAGCTGGTAACGACCAAACGCCTCTCATCCGCTTTCAGATCTAGAACTCTCTGGCGGCTGTGACCTTGACTGTTCCGACGTATATTCCAGCGGGATTGAGTGGTCTGGAATCTATACCATTACACCATCTACCAGGACTACGCAGATCGAGGTGTTTTGTGACATGTTGATAGAAGGTAATAATTCATTTATTGAGGGAGAGACATTTGTATTATCCCAAGATGTTTTTCTGTTTCTTGCCAATGCCACATGTAACATGTGTTGTGAACCCATGTCAAGTTAATCTTAAATAAAGCATGTATGGGGTTTTTTCCAACACGCTTATAGATTTCTCCGGGCACTCTAAATTCAGAAAGAGGCAGGACATAGAAAGCGATATGGCTCCTTCTGCAGCAGTTTTCATGCTCCTCTCTTCTGTTTCAAGTGCCTGGAAGGCAAAGGGGGTGTCGTTTCCGCCAGATCCGTGTGCTGTGATGTAACCCAAGATGGCGTAGCTTGGGGATATAGACAGGACTGTTGCTGCAGTAACAGTGGTCACTCAAAGTTTAGATGGCGTATTTTTGGAAGTGAGTTGAAGGAAATAAGAAAACAGTTATTACTTTTCGTCACCATAAGTAGAACTTCCCCATGAAGTTTCATGTTTGCTACAGCTCTCCCCCAACCTCTTCATCTCTTCTCACTCGCGCCTCCAAAGATTTCGACCGAGCTGCCCCCTCTCTCTGGAACTCCCTTCCGTAGAGCATCCAGCTCTCTCCTTCCTTTTCAAACTTTAAAAAGTCCCTCAAAACTCATCTCTTTAAAGTAGCTTACTACCCAACCCACCAGAATAGCGATCACTTTACCTCTAGCTGATCCCACCCGGCTGGAACACGCACAATTCATCTTTGGCCTATCCCATCTAGTGCCAGCCATCCACACTACTGTTACTACATCTTTGATCCCTCTGACCTCTTCCACCCTTATGTGTCTCATGTCCCCCATTCCCTCTAGATTGTAAGCTTGCGTGCAGGGTTCTCTACCTCATGTACCAGTCTGTTCTAGTTTGTCTAACTTTGTATGCAGTTCCCTTTCTATTCTCTGTACCTAGCGCTACGTAAATTGTTGGCGCTGTACAAATAAATGTTAATGTAATGTACTGGTATGTCTGAAGCCAACGTTTATTGCTTATATTTGAACTCAGGCAGAGAGGGCTAGATCAAGTCTTGCTCTAATCCCTTCGCCCTTCAAAGCGTCTGCTTGGGTTCTGAATAGGTGACCAGTTTCCATGGGCCTTGGACATGTCCACAGAGACCAGGAAGTTACGATGGAGAGAGTAAGAAGAAGAGGAAGCACCTCATGGTTCAATACTAATGCTATTAATACATATATACATATATACATATATATATACAGAAACCGGGCTCCACGAAAGGATGTAAGGGAAAAGATAAAGTTTCAAATGCTCTAAAACTCCATTGATCATCATCTTAAGAATATATGAACTAGCAAACATTCATCGACACTCCAGGGTCCAAACAAAAAGGATTTTGTTGAATTAAATAAACAGCAAAGAGTGGGGGAAACAGCCAACTTGACACATAGAAACATAGAATGTGTCGGCAGATAAGAACCATTCGGTCCATCTAGTCTGCCCAATTTTTTTTGAGTACTTTTATTAGTCCCCCGTTCCCGGTCTTATAGCTAGGATAGCCTTGTGTCTATCCCATGCATGCTTAAACTCCTTCACTGTATTAACCTCTACCACTTCTGCTGGAAGGATATTCCATACATCCACTACCCTCTCAGTAATGTAATACTTTCATTAGTCCCTGGCCTTATCTTATATCTAGGATAGCCTTATACCTATCCCATGCATGCTTAAACTCCTTCACTATATTAACCTCTACCACTTCTACTGGAAGACTATTCCATACATCCACTACCCTATCAGTAAAGTAATACTTTCATTAGTCCCTGGCCTTATCTTATATCTAGGATAGCCTTGTGCCTATCCCATGCATGCTTAAACTCCTTCACTGTATTAACCTCTACCACTTCTACTGGAAGACTATTCCATACATCCACTACCCTCTCAGTAATGTAATACTTTCATTAGTCCCTGACCTTATCTTATAGCTAGGATAGCCTTGTGCCTATCCCACGCATGCTTAAACTCCTTGACTGTGTTTACCTCTACCACTTCTGCTGGAAGGCTATTCCATACATCCACTACCCTCTCAGTAAAGACACATGTCCCGTCCAATAACACTTTTTTTTATACTGACATATTATGTGTTTTTGATTTAATTGTATTAAAATGTGTTTCTTTGCTTACCATATTTTGAATTATTAGATTTTCTTTAATTTACATATTTTGTATTTATTTTACATTTACAAGTTAAAATCAATAAAAATGTTTTTTTTTATGTAATCATCATCCACATAACAATATATCATATTTATAGATCAGTTGTCATTCACTATATATATTTTTTCATCAGTACAGTTTTCAATCTTTTAGCACATATTGGATTATTATTTATTACAGATACACATTTCTATATATTTTGACATAGTAGTAAATAAACTTTCATTTCATTTATTTAATATAACAACACAATTTATTTTTGTAGATATTTATTTTCACATTTTTCTGCACTTTTCAATTATAAAATGTATATTTTTTTATTTCACATTGTGTCAATACATAACCTTTTCCCTATTTATGTAATTTTCATTTTTTTAATTGATGTAAAATCTAAACAAATCTAAATTGTTTATTTTTTGTAGAATCCACATTTTGCATCAAAAAATAACACTTTCATATGTGTGCCTTTTTTCCTAATTACTGATTGTTAGTTTATATTTATTGCTTTTACTTTGTGATTGGTCTGTTCACTTGAAATTTACAAAGGCTCAATCACTTGTAATCTGGAAAAGCGTTATTAAATGCAAAACGTTGTCTACTGTTTTATATGACTTACAGGGACAGTCAAGTCCCCCAACTCATGCAACTTTGGTGCATGTTGAAGATTACTGCTTGTATGTACAGTTTTTTTTCCCCAGTGTGATTTGATGCAGGCATTCTGCATAAATCACATTTTTAATATTTGACTCAAGCCCTCCCCCGTGATTACGCTGCATGTTTACTGTAGATGCAGCAGCACTGATTATATAGACACTGAGCATACCAAATTTTGTTTTATTTCGTTACTTCCTGTGCTGCTGGAATACAATGCATTGTGTGGAACCTAAGTAACCTGGCAATTGTACACATAGGATCTCGTAACAGTGATGACATCACTCGAGAGACAGGAAATTGCATTCATTTGAATTAAATTGTTCTTATTGGGTCCTGCAGCAAAAAAAGGAAATTGACTTTACTCAACTAGTGTGGGCAGTCCTGGTTTCTTGCAAACTGCTGTAATTTCACAATTTCACCTAGCTGTAAGTATTTTAAATTTTAAGCAATGCAAAATGTAATACGTGTATTTTAATGTACTTTTAGAGCACATTAACATGCATTAACATTTGGAAGAAGTATTTAGGGCACCAGGCAGTCCCTTCAATTGACATCAAATAAATAATTTTGCTCGGATCCTGGAGTGCTGATTATTTTTATTTTTTTTTTGCTATTTCAAAGTGTAAAAAAAATACAAACTAATGAATAAAAAAAATGTATTAATGGCTCACAGGAGTTGAAAAGAAATATATTATTACCCAAACGATAAAAAATGAATCCCAAAGTCATGCAAAAATTGGTAATTAAACAAGTTTTATGTCTAGATAAAACATCTATTATAGGGACTAGAAAAATCCCTTTAAATTACTTTCAAATGTATTCATTGTTTTCATTCAGGAGGTGGTTGGCTGGTGATCCAGCGGAGGCAGGATGGATCGGTTCATTTTAACAGAACCTGGGAGGAATATAAAGAAGGATTTGGCAACTTACACACTGAGTTCTGGCTGGGGAACGAGAATATCCATCTCATCACAAGTCAAGGTCAATATTCACTCCGCATTGACCTTGAGGATTGGAATGGAAATCACAAGTATGCCTCTTACCAGGACTTCAGGTAAGGAAAGGAAACTAATCTGTACAATCCTCAATGAACCTATATCATGTATTGATGTGTAAGACATGATACAGACAGAAGTCGGGGAAGGCAGAGTATCAGTACGAAGCACCAGTGTGGTGGCAAGGTCGGTGAAGGCAGTAGTGTATCTTCCACAAGGCAAACTAGGCACTTGCCTAGGGCGGCAATTTGCCAGAGGGCGGCACTTTGCCAGAGGGCGGCACGTCGCCAGAGGGCGGCACGTCGCCAGAGGGCGGCACTTGCCTAGGGCGGCACTTTGCCAGAGGGCGGCACTTCGCCAGAGGGCGGCACTTTGCCAGAGGGTGTTAAAGTACACTTCTGGTGCTTCAAACATTTTCACTCCCTCCCCCACCGTTCAGCAAGCTTCAGCTCCTTCCAATTAATTGGGGTGATGGGAGCATGTAATGGACGTGATGGGGGTATGTAATGAGGGCGATGGTGATGGGGTGATCGGGCATTAATGTGTGTGCAATGTGGGTGAAGGAGCATGTAATGGGGTGACGGGAAATGTCGTGGGTGTGTAACGTGGGTGATGAGGCATGCGGTAGGTGTGCAATGTGGATGGGGGGGTGCCCGAATTTTGTCTGCCTAGGGCAGCACAAAACCAAGATACACCACTGGGTAGTGTTAGAACATCATTACTTTGTTTACCACAGACCCCAGTAAATGTCCACCAGGAGCAATATTGGTGGCTACCCCTGAAAAATAGGGCTTGCTACTGGGGTTTTGTTCTGCACATTCCTGCGTAAAAATGTGTCGGGAAGGTAGAAAAAAAGGGCTGAATAACCAAATTCCTGTTTCAGGAATTGAACCATCGCCAAACTGCCCATGGCGGAGGGTCTACGACACATCTCTTTATAAGTAGGATGTGTTGGAGCTCAGCGTGACAGAACGTTCCACAAGTTCCACCGTTGTCAGGAGTTTGCCATAAACATAGGCCCACACTACTATAAAGATACTATTGGGCTCCATACGCTCCTCTGCCATACACAACCCCTTATATTACTAATGTTCTCTCTTTGAAATTAATAATTTGGAGACTTTTATAATCATACGTGTTGTTCTTTCGAGACACACATGTTAAAGGACAACTGTACCGACTTGAAAGATGGCATCAAGTGTAGCCATTTTACATAGAAATGTCTTCATGAAAGAATACAAATAATGTACCTTATTGAGCCCTCTTTGCTTCATATCCCTCTAACAGGGGGCAGGCATATTGTTTAGAATCTTGGGGCAGATCTTCATTCATCTGCATGAAGGTTAATGCAGATCTGACCCAAGATTCTATACAACATGTCTGCCCCCTGTTACAGCTTTGAAAGCAATGAGGGCCCGACAAGGTGCACTCTTATTTAGAATCTAGTTCAGATAATGGAAGATTTGACCCACCTTACCATGGATGTCTGCCCCCTGAGAGCAAAGAGGGTTGCATATTGTACTTTATTAGTATTCTTTAATTAAAGTATTTAAAATATCTACACTTAATGCAATATTTTAAGTAAGCATAACTTATTTTTTGCTGAAAGTTGTCCTTTAACACATATAAACCACTACCTTATGTTAAACAGAACTTAAATGTTTTGACGAGTGAGAAATATATGGGGTGATGTGTCCACACAAACTAAAGTGTTTGGAAAGTTAAAAAAAAAATAATCCCCACCCCCGTTTATGTATAACTACGATTGCGTCTTTCCTACACATCCTGAATCAAACCTCCGCCAAATTTGCTCACGGAATTCCATAAAAAATGTGGCAGATGAATAAAAAAAAAAAAAAAAAATTCACGCATAAAAGTTTGGCGCAATGACATCATCAGATCTGTACAACTGTGAACGCTTTATAATGTTTCAATAGTACTGGAAAGGGCAGGAAAGAAGGTAGGATAATGGGGGGAGAAGGGAGAGAGACTGTACCAGCTACACAAGTAGGAGTGTGGTGGGGGGAAAGAAGGTAGGGCAATGGGGGGAGAAGGGAGAGAGACTGTACCAGCTACACAAGTAGGAGTGTGGTGGGGGGAAAGAAGGTAGGGCAATGGGGCAAAAAGGGAGAGAGACTGTACCAGCTACACAAGTAGGAGTGTGGTGGGGGGAAAGAAGGTAGGGCAATGGGGGGAGAAGGGAGAGAGACTGTACCAGCTACACAAGTAGGGGTGTGGTGGGGGGAAAGAAGGTAGGGCAATGGGGGAGAAGGGAGAGAGACTGTACCAGCTACACAAGTAGGAGTGTGGTGGGGGGAAAGAAGGTAGGGCAATGGGGGGAGAAGGGAGAGAGACTGTACCAGCTACACAAGTAGGAGTGTGGTGGGGGGGAAGAAGGTAGGGCAATGGGGTGAGAAGGGAGAGAGACTGTACCAGCTACACAAGTAGGGGTGTGGTGGGGGAAAGAAGGTAGGGCAATGGGGGGAGAAGGGAGAGAGACTGTACCAGCTACACAAGTAGGAGTGTGGTGGGGGGAAAGAAGGTAGGGCAATTGGGGGAGAAGGGAGAGAGACTGTACCAGCTACACAAGTAGGAGTGTGGTGGGGGGGAAGAAGGTAGGGCAATGGGGGGAGAAGGGAGAGAGACTGTACCAGCTACACAAGTAGGGGTGTGGTGGGGGGAAAGAAGGTAGGACAATGGGGGGAGAAGGGAGAGAGACTGTACCAGCTACACAAGTAGGAGTGTGGTGGGGGGAAAGAAGGTAGGGCAATGGGGGGAGAAGGGAGAGAGACTGTACCAGCTACACAAGTAGGGGTGTGGTGGGGGGAAAGAAGGTAGGACAATGGGGGGAGAAGGGAGAGAGACTGTACCAGCTACACAAGTAGGGGTGTGGTGGGGGGAAAGAAGGTAGGACAATGGGGGGAGAAGGGAGAGAGACTGTACCAGCTACACAAGTAGGGGTGTGGTGAATTCTCCCTTCTCAAGGAATTGAGAAGGGAGTTGTAAACTGAAGTCCAAAACAGCCAAGTTGGAGGGATAGCTGAATAGGAGAATTTGGTCTATTCTGCTACTTAGGCAAATGGATTCTAACTTGTCTCTGTGAATGTATAATATCCAATTCATGATAACGCTTCGGCCAAACTCAACCATCCCATGAAACGTATCACATTTCTAACCTCTGTAACGGAATGTCTATGTGGCCTGCAGGATTGCGGACGAAATAAGTCAATACCAGCTCCACGTGGAGGGGTTTAGTGGAACTGCGGAGGATTCGTTTGCCTGGTACCACCACCAGAAGACTTTCAGTACCCCCGAATCCGGCAATCTATGCGCTGAGATCTCTCACGGCGGCTGGTGGTATCACCAGTGTTACTACGCCAACCTTAATGGTGTCTACTACTCGGTAAGTCTTCTGGGGAGAAGTTGGCCATGGCCAAGGTAGCATTCTAATGATGTCACCTGTTCAATAAAAAGCATGATGTCATCACCGGCGGGCGATGTGGCTAACCGTGCCGGTCCATTCCAACTTTTCTCAGCAGGCATTTAATCCACAACATCTCTTTAATGATGCACTGACGAAATGAACTCTGAGTCACTAGTATCTGTTTAAAAACTCTGCAAAATGACAGCCATAAAAAAGATATAGAGTCCTGATTATCCTACTGGAATTTTTAGAGGGATGCTATAAAGTATTTGTTAGCGAGGGTCCAATCCATCCCTGATATCACGAACATTCATAAATGATATCTAGATATATCTAGAAATGTCCCCCCAATCTCTGATGGGTTTTAAGAATTAATCTGTTTCCTCTAATATAGGGATGCCATTTGTAGTATTCATGAATAATTAAATATATATCAATATAATAATAACTTGGCATTTCAATGCTGGTTTATTTATTTATGTTATCTTTCTATGATGTTTTCTTTGGAAGATATTACTTGATTAAGCGACTCTATCACCACATGTAGCGAATAAAAACAATACTGAAAATTGCTAGAAGAATTGAAGGCAAATACCTAAAATAGGGGAAAAGTTTGTTTTTAACCCTTTAAGGACCAGGGATTTTCCTGGGCCAAGGACCAGAGCGTTTTTCAATTTTTAATACGCGGTTTTTGAAACATAAATTTCCTCTCTCTCATTTAACGTACCCATACAAGTTATATGTTGTTTTTTAGAGGACAGTTAGAGCTTTCTTTTGATACCCTATACATAAAAATGATTTACATTTTAGTATTAAAAAATACATATAAAAGAGGAAATTTTTGAGGAAAAAAAAGTTTTTCCCCAATATTTTCCCAATAATAAGCTACCTAACTAGTGCAACACTAACCCACTTATCCCCCCTAATTAACTAACTAATAAAAAAGAAAAATATTGGTTCCCAAACCCCCGATAGCAAAAAAGACAGAAAAAAACTGAAGAGTGCGATGTCAGATCAGTAAAAATCATGCAACAGGCATGCAGGGGTTAAATTTTATTAAATAAATATATTAAAATTACCTTTATTTATTCAAAAAACTTTATAAATTGTAAAAATAAAAAAATCTGTTAAAAAAAAAACTAAATGAGGGCCATAAAGTGGAAGGAAACTGATCACAGTTAAAAACTGTGATCAGCAATGAAAGGGTTAATTTTTTTTTTTTAATTTTTTTTTTTTACCTATGTGTATGTAATTAATTTATTTTTACTTACAGGTCACTCTCTGTGCTTCACTATAAGAATGTGAAGCACAGGGAGTGAATTAGAACACACTGACTTTGCCATCTAATTTGCATGTTATCGCGGTGATGACTAAATCACCGCGATCACATGCCCGGAAATGCACCGATCGGGTCCAGGAGCTTTGCCTCGGGTGCGAGGCTTAGTCCTGGACCCGTTGCAGACTAGCTGGCGGTGCCCACGGAGCTGCGGCTCTTATGACGAGTTAACTCGTCATAAGGTCGGGAAGGGGTTAAAGGACAAATAAACTTTTTAAAAAAAAACAACAACGCCAGTATCTCCTAAGTAGGCCAGTCAGAGGATAAGCTGGCATGCCAGTTTATCCTCACATTAGGGACTGAAAAATCAAGTTTAGTGTGCCTTTAATGTGTCTGTTAAGTCTTCGCTTTCTGACGTGACTTGTGGCTTAACATGCAAATTACATATTTCCCTTTGAAAAATATTTCTTATTTGCATATCAAGCCCCAGGTGATGTCATAAGCAAGTGACACCTTGGACATTTTTAAACACAATTTTAAAAAACGAATTTAGTATAATAATAATAACAAAGTGTCTACCCAGGAATGGTACAATCCAATATTCTCTGGCTTTTTAAGTATGTTCTAGGGATGTTGCTTTTGCCCAATTTAATGGTAAGTCTGTTATATTCTGCAAACAAGGATAAAGGCTCAAAATGTTCAGAGTTTTCTAAAGAAGAAGAGGGACTGCTTATAGTACTCCCCGCGCTGGTCTTCAAGACTGTTGGACCAATTGTAAATCAGTTTCAAAGACCACACCCACAAATGAAAACTCGAGTAATGTAAGTGTCCTAGTGCCTGACCTCTCCCCAGATAAATCTGTGATATCTTCTAAACCAAACATCATAGAAAGACAATTCAAAGATTAAATAAGTCAGTGCAATTATGTCCAGTGTTAAGCATTGTAACTCAAAGAATGTAACAATCTATATATTTTTTTTTTACTATGATGATAACAACAGGGTGGAAAGTATGTGAAAAGTCGTAGGATGATGGGGCCAGACGGTATTGTGTGGTACAGCTGGCGAAATTCTGATTACTACTCCCTGAAGAAGGTCTCCATGATGATTCGACCGCGAATGCCCCGCTCACCTCCATCTCCGTAAAATATACATCAGAACATTATTATTATTATTATTATTATTATTATTTTACAGAATAGATTAAAATATGTTTAAAATAATTTTAAAAAAATAAAAAAAATTAAAACCACAGCGGTCATCGCATTTTCTTAACTGTTTTTAATTGATGTTTTATAAGTATAGCGTATATATATATATATATATATATATATATATATATATATATATATATAAATATACAATTGTGTTATCTTCTCTTAATGTATTCTAATTAACATAATATATTTCAAATTGTTTTAATTAACTTTAATACTCTGTATCTGGAAACGCACTTTGAAAAACGTAATAATGTAAGAAATATGATAATTGTAACAAACATAAGCATTTTATAATAATAGTTTGAGACTGAAATACAATTGAGCAAGGTCAGACCTTCCCAACAGAAAGCATGTATGAGATTTTATAAATAAATTACTTTATTCAACCTATTATTTCAAATAGAAAAACAAGAACTCAATATAGAAAAAAAATAAAAATGAAAAGTAAATATTGTTGCTCAAATGTGAAGAGAATCTATGTAAATAATTGTGAAAAATAAGATTCAGAGTGATTTAAAAAAAAAAACTATTGGATTATTGATGGGGCGTCTGAGTAGAGGCGCTGGGGTAGTTTGCCAAATGATATTAGTAAACCATGTTAATAATTGTATATAAAGTTCCCTTTAATGATTGTAAAGTTTATACATTAATTCAATCACCTCACCTTATACAATTACAACCACTCTGCTATTACATTCTTACTGTAACATGTTCACTGTATAATAAATTCTGCTAGTATTTAGATGTCTGTATTCACAGCTGATGTTTAGATAATGAAGGTTCTTATTACATTTTATTCATTTGTAATTGTATTTTTACCAATTATATACATAGGTTATCTTTATATTTGAGAACAATAATTATTGTTAATTTTTTTTTTTTTTTTAATATTGAGTTGTTGGTTTTCTATTTTAAATAATATATTGATGAAGTTAATTATTGATAAAATCTTATATACGCTTTCTGTTGAGAAGACCTTGCTCAATCATATATATCTCACTAGATTCTTTTCACCACTGCACACCTCTTGCTTTCCTTGTAATGTTACTGCCCTCTAGTGGTTTCGAGACTGTCTTTGCCAACTCCGCAGACCTATTGGATCGCTGACGTGGAAATTCTTGAACACTTTTTTTGGTGATGGGAAAGGAAGTTAGGAAAGATGGTACCTTTCTCTATCTAAGACTAGATTTAATGCGACTGCTTAACGATTCCCTTCTGATTTCTGTGTTTGATTACAGATCTGTACCTGAATGAGATCTTTCCCTAACGCCTTAGACTAATACGAAGGTGCACACATTTTTTATTTGTTTTTTATTTTTCAAAAAAGTAAACCACACACACACACACAAAAATGGGCCCCCCCTTTTCCCCCTAATACATCAGAGTGGGTTTATGCTCTCTGAAAAGTGAGCAGGATTATATACACTTATTATTGTATATATAATAGATATATATTTAAGATATACTACACTACCTTTTTTTTTTTTTTTACAGATGTGTGTTATGTTTCATATACACTATCATTTGAACGCTGATTACTTTCTCTTTTTTTTAATTAATTTTAATAGTTTTTGGGCAGTCTTCAGTATGTCGGTATAGATTTCCTAAATGTACACATTTCTTTTTACCTCCTAGACGTTTCAGCCTAGACATATTTCAGAAGTTGGAGGGAGAACATGTAATTCAAGGATAGAGCGGCTGGGTACTGTGGGCTTTAATTAAGAAATGCAGGGAATTGAGAAGGGAAATTCACGCCAAAGTAGCCATTTCAGCAGAATTGGAGAATTTTTCCTGCTCGGCTACATTGGCCCCCTGGACCCTGCCCCCTATCCCCTTCTCAATTCCCTCTTCCATGAAGAAAGTCAAGGGATTTATGACATCACCTGTGGCACGGTATGCAAATGACACATTATCCATTGAAAAGCAGTTCATTTGCATACCGTGCCACAAGTGATGTCATAAACAGGAGACTCCACAGATACTGTTTTCCTCCTAATGTAAGGATTTTCTTGCAATTCAGCTAACACAATGTATGGATCATTTGCAATCCTGTTTTATGCTCTACATTCAATAGTATGAGTAATGTTATGTTGATACTGTCCCTTTAAATTACAATTCTAATTTAAACAAGAAAGTTGCACCCGTCGTCAGTGTCTAAGACAAGTCTTCTGCCATCTAGTGAGCATACACAGTACTAAAAACTAAAGTTTTCATGATATTTATATGAGATTTCCATTAGTTTTACTATGTCCCGTAGTAGATTTACTACACTACATTGAAATTATTAGTTAGCCCATTGACATGGGAAAAAATATATTCACCAGTGAGTTTGTGGGAATTATCTGGTGCACGGTGAGTTGGAAATCTTGGACATTCGCTGTCCGTTTTCCTGCTTTTCTCACGGGAGCACAGTTTGTAGAGTTAAACAGCATCGTAGCTTACTATTCTCTGGTAGCTATGGTACAGTCATCTTTTATTAAAATAATGGTGCTCACCCCGCTTTCTTTTTATAGTCAAACAATGGTACTCTTGGTTCAGCCTCTTATAGTCAAACAATGATGCTCTTGGTGTGGCCATATAGTTATAGTGAAACGATGGTGCTCTTGGTGTAGGCCATATTATAGTCAAATGATGGTGCTTTTGGTGCAGCCATCTTGTTATTGACAAATGATGGTGCTCTTGGTGCTGCCATCTTGTTACAGCCAAACGATGTAGCTCTTGGTACGGCCATCTTGTTATAGACAAATGATGGTGCTATTGGTGCGGCCATCTTGTTATAGACAAATGATGGTGCTCTTGGTGCGGCCATCTTGTTACAGCCAAACAATGTAGCTTTTGGTACGGCCATCTTGTTGTAGACATAGTCTAAATGCTGGTAAATGATGTCATATATTTTGTTGTGTAACTTTACCCCTTTATCCCCCACCTCTTTTGTCCGATGACACCTACAGCAAAAGTTGGCAAGCATTACATCTTACTTTACTAAGATAAGTGTGCACTTATTTCAAATGACCAAAGAGAGACACTTTTCTGGGGAGTGGCTGAAGGTGTGGCTATGGGCGAGGCATTCTCAATAAACATTATGGTCAATTGAGAGCTAATTATGTAATTTGGTAATATGTAAAACATTAATTGCCGTTAAAGCCCTATATGATGAGTTTTATTGCTATAGAGCTCTGTGATACACTCATACACATGGAACGTTCTGAGCTCCTGGAGAATATGACACCAGAGGATGAAATATGGATATAGGGATTTGGGGTAAAAATTAGGGAGTGTCCCTCCTAAATAGGAGCACTTGGAAGGCATGCTGGTGTGGCCATCTTGTTTTATTAAAAGTGTAATTGGTGGCGGCCATATTGTTTTACTAATGTAAGTGTGCACTTGGTGTGGGCATCTTGTTTTAATAAAAGTGTAATTGGTGTGGCCATCTTGTTTTACTAATGTAAGTGTGCACTTGGTGTGGCCATCTTGTTTTAATAAAAGTGTAATTGGTGTGGCCATCTTGTTTTACTAATGTAAGTGTGCACTTGGTGTGGCCATCTTGTTTTAATAAAAGTGTAATTGGTGTGGCCATCTTGTTTTACTAATGTAAGTGTGCACTTGGTGTGGCCATCTTGTTTTAATAAAAGTGTAATTTGTGTGGCCATCTTGTTTTACTAATGTAAGTGTGCACTTGGTGTGGGCATCTTGTTTTAATAAATATATAATTGAGGCAGCCATCTTGGTTTAATAAAGATGTAATTGAGGCAACCATCTTGTTTTAATAAAGATGTATTTGAAACGGCAATCTTGTTTTAATAAAGATGTAATTTATACAGCCATCTTTTTTTAATAAAGATGTAATTGATGTGACCATCTTGTTTTTAAAAATATGTAATGGAGGCAGCCATCTTGTTTTACTAATGTAAGTGTGCACTTGGTGTGGCCATCTTGTTTTAATAAAAATGTAATTGGTGTGGCCATCTTGTTTTACTAATGTAAGTGTGCACTTAGTGTGGGCATCTTGTTTTAATAAAGGTGTAATTAATGCAGCCATCTTGTTTTAATAAATATGTAATTGATACGACCATCATCTTTTAACAAAGGTGTAATTGATGCAGCCATCTTGTTTTAATAAAGATGCAATTGATGTGGCCATCTTATTTTAATAAAGATGTAACTGAGGCAGCCATCTTGTTTTAATAAAGTTGTAATTGATACAGCCATCTTGTTTTAATAAAGGTGTAATTAATGCAGCCATCTTGTTTTAAAAAATATGTAATTGATGCAGCCATCTTGTTTTAATGAAGATGTAACTGAGGCAGCCATCTTATTTTAATAAAGTTGTAATTGATACAGAAATCTTGTTTTAATAAAGGTGTAACTGATATGGCCATCTTGTTTTAATAAAGGTGTAATTGATACAGCCAACTTGTTTTAATAAAGGTGTAATTGATGCGGCCATCTTGTTTTAATAAAGATATAATTGAGGCAGCCATCTTGGTTTAATAAAGATATAATTGAGGCAACCATCTTGTTTTAATAAAGATGTATTTGATACGGCCATCTTGTTTTAATAAAGATGTAATTTATACGGCCATCTTGTTTTAATAAAGATGTAATTGATGTGACCATCTTGTTTTTAAAAATATGTAATGGATGCAGCCATCTTGTTTTAATAAATATGTATTTGGTGCGGCCATCTTGTTTTACTATTGTAAGTGCGCACTCGGTGCGGCCATCTTGTTTTACTACTGTAAGTGCGCACTCGGTGCGGCCATCTTGTTTTACTACTGTAAGTGCGCACTCAGTGCGGCCGTCTTGTTTTTCTACTGTAAGTGTGCACTCGGTGCGGCCATCTTGTTTTACTAATGTATGTGCACACTCAGTGCGGCCATCTTGTTTTACTAATGTAAGTGCGCACTCGGTGCGGCCATCTTGTTTTACTAATGTAAGTGTGCACTCGGTGCGGCCATCTTGTTTTTAAAAATATGTAATGGATGCAGCCATCTTGTTTTAATAAATATGTATTTGGTGCGGCCATCTTGTTTTACTAATGTAAGTGCGCACTCGGTGCGGCCATCTTGTTTTACTAATGTAAGTGTGCACTCGGTGCGGCCATCTTGTTTTACTACTGTAAGTGTGCACTCGGTGCGGCCATCTTGTTTTATTACTGTAAGTGTGCACTCGGTGCGGTCATCTCTGTTTAATACAGTAAAACCAAACCCTATGGTGGACTTTTGCTTTGCGTAGCTGGCTGGAAGTAGACAGGTTTTTACCATAACAATTTACCAATAAATTAATTATCATTTTTCTGATAATGAGATGTATATAATATTGTATTATCATGGAGGTAATATTATAGGCTCCCAAATAACATGGACTTCATGGGGTATAGCCACCATTTCTTTAGAAGAATACCAGCCAGGCTATTGTCACCAGAGTCTTACCATTGACAGCTAATCAGTTAGTATTTTACCGGCCAGCTGGTGTTACCCCTAACCTCATGTCACTTTCTCACGCCTGCCTTGCTGTGTGCAGCCATGTTGGCTTTATTTGCTCTAAGACTGGACTGGCGCCGCTCAGGTTGGTAGCACTCGGATAGGACAGGCTGAGGCAGTGCAAAGTTCCAGATTAAGAACTCTGAGAGAAGCAGATTTCAACCAATCAGGAAAGACTTCTCAACTCTCCTGATTGGCTGAGAGTTGAGAAACCTGAGCAGGATGTCTGAGATCCGCCTTCACGGAGCTCAGTGTAAGCGGCAGCAGCCTGAGCCTTCACAAGGTAAGATACTCTGTGTGCTGACATCACACATTTTAATTAGTTAATTAGGCACCTAACTGTAGGGTATTCTGAAATAATATCACATAGTAGTAATAGTAAATACAAAAAACTTAAATTGAAACCCTAGGTGCCTCCAATCAGTGGCCAGAATCTCCTCGCTGAAGTGTTACCAGAATCTAAGAGATAATCCTTCTGGGCGAGGTGGAGCGCGGCCTCATTCTCGACAACCGCGGCTCCTTTGGTCATGATGGAACGCAAGCATGGAGGTGGGTCTGACACTTGGCGGAAGGGAGAGAACTCTGTGTCATAGTTTAATAGGCCCAAGAATCCCCCCACCCCAACTCCAACCCCACCCCCACTGTGCGTCAGAGATGTGTCTCCATGCTAGCTCGTATCCAGGCGTGACTGTGAGCAGAGAAGAGGGCACACACCGGCTAACCATGGGGTGGCCCCTCCTGGTAGTCTAGAAGAAGAGGACAGAAGCCTCCTATCCAGGTGTGCTATATCCAACTCCGTCACCTCCCACTGTACTCATAAACAATAGAAAAATAACTCAAGAAACATTACCTGGTAATTACATGTATTTATGAAATAATGGTAAACATATAAAATCAGTGCCATTAAACAGCATTCTCTACAGCGGATACCAGGCGTAGCTGGTTCACCTGCGCTGGGGGTGGGGAAGGGGGCGGAGACAAACCACAAGTGCATTCCCCATCACCGCAAAAAGCTGGTTTATTGACCCTCAATGAATCGGACTGGGTTTGACATGGAGATTAAAGGTGAGAAAAGGCTGGGTTCATGGGCATGACCTGTTGTGGATGAGATAGTCAAAAACCCCTCCCCCTTCCCCTTTAACATCAACCCACCCTAAGCTTTTTTTTTAAATTTAAATTTCAAAAAGAAGGTGGGTCATCTCTTGACATTGACAAACAAATAAAGCAAAACAGAGTCTCAGTTGCTTAACATTGTGCTGGGCAGCTCGGGCACCCCTCCTATTTCTCAGTCCAAAATGTCAGAGCCGCCATCTTCTACCTAGAGGCCTCTTCCTTGAGCTCTTTGTTTTTTCTGACTTCCTCCGCATGTTTGTCCTGGAAATCAGAAGAGCGTTATGGTTAATCTTTATAAAACGTATACGTATCTAGAGCATGCGTCATGTCTGAGGAACTCGGTAACCAGAGATGGACTGTCGAGCTGGGCCAACGAAGCAATGGAGCCAACGGTTGAGTACAGACGTTGGAGGGCATCATATGCCCCAAGGGCACAAGGAATGCCCTCTACTGCAGGAAAATTTACCCAGGGCCTCCTTTTGTCTGGGGAGCCCAACTACTCAGTCCATCACTGCTTTAAAAAAATGAACCAAAATCTAAACATAGTCTCCCAATAAAGAGCAGAACTGCCAGACGACACACAGGGCTTTATTCATGGAATGTATAATTGCAGGGAATAGAGACGGGCATTCCTGAATTTTTTTTTTAGCAAAAGGTGGCAACCCTACTTACAGCTAGATGAAATTGTGAAATTACAGCAGTTTGCAAGAAACTAGGACTGCCCACACTAGCTGAGGAAAAGTAATTGCCATATTTATTTATTTATTTATTATTTTTCTGCAGGAACCAATGAGAAAAAATTCCATTTAAATTAATAGAATATCCTGTGTCTCTAGTGATGTTATCAGACAATGTGTTGCACTGTTGGAGATGCTACTGTGTACAAGAGTAAGTTTATCACAGTCCACACAATGTATACAATTCCAAGAGCACAGGAAGTGACTAAATGAAACAAAACGTTATATCCTCAGTGTCTATATAATCAGTGCTGCCGCACATGCAGTAAACATGCAGAGTAATCACTGGGGGAGGGCTTGAGTCAAATATTAAAAATGTCATTTATTCAGAATGCCTGCATCAAATCACACTGGGATAAAAGCTGGTGCACTATACAAGCAGTGATCTTCATCTTGCACTAAAGTGAGTTTGGGGACTAGACTGTCCCTTTAAGATAAGAAACCGTTCTCCTGTAATGTTACAGTGAAAATAATTGGAGGAAACTGAATTTATAGAGAGTTCTATAGCAGTAACTACTACACTTTATATACAGTTTAAGAAATCGGAAGTGACGAGAGTTTACTTTATATAACCTAAAATTATTGGAAGATAGGTGGAACTGCCCCTTTTCCACTAACATTACTATCTTTAAATTTTAAAAAAATTGTACATTTTTCCAATATCTCAATTTATTTATTATTTTTCCGTTGCAGCCATTGTCATCTGAATGGTGAATGATAATCTGACCGAACATTCTAAACATGTCCGCCACTTGATAGAGCTAGGAGGGCTCAAGAGAACGTTGCATCAGGTGTCAGTTTTTTAAATAGAATGGCTTTTACAAAAAACAAAGTTACTTTTGAAAGAAAAGAAAGGAAAAAATCCCTTATGCAAATGGTAAGGTCTGGCAAGATTTTCTAAGTGGGTGTTTTAATAGCATCTTTTAAAATATGGCAGATATCATCCTGCCCACATCCTATGCTGTGGTTTCGCATATTCAAGGGAAATGGGGGATTTTTATAATAAGTTTACATGATAAATCATGATGGTAGAAAGAGGTGCAAGAATCAAAATCTAGAATATAAATCATAATCCCAAACTTGCTCTTTTTAAGGAGAACATTGGATATTTCCATTGTGGTCTACCTGGTTTTCCTCAGTATCTTCTTTTGGAAGTCTTAAAAAGGGGTCCTCAAAATTGCTTATACTGTGAATATAGAGACTACAAATTTAAATATAATCTATACATTTTGCATCAAATAAAAGAAATAATTGTTCTCAATGTCTCTGCAAATGAGCTAATTTTCAAGGGAAATTTGCATATCGAGCCACATGGTGAGGTCATAAGCAAGAGATGCCAGAGACACAATTAAAGCAGATATTGCTCTTATGTTATGCATTTGCATGCTACTTTGCTGACACGATGTATAGATCGTTTTTGTTTGTTGTGCTCTCTATTCGTGGTAGAAGCAATGTCTCTTTGGGGGAGTGTTATTTCTGAGGCAGGTGACTTCTCTCTGAGACGGCATGTTTTGTGGGGATTTTTATTTGTTTAGTTATTTTTCGGAGGTTGGACACAGTTTGACTTGGGAAGAAAAGTTAAGAACGTGTTCTTACCACTTCTAACTAACCTTCTCCTGCAGACGTTCAAGCATAGCAGCGAGGTGGGCTTCTCTGTTCTCCTTGTTGACCTCCATTCTCTGTGCGAGCTTCTCCTTGGCCATTTTGATGAAGTTATTGTTCTCCTCGATGGCTTTCTGCATGACCTCGCGTTCGTGCTCCCGCTTTTCAGCCAGGTGCTTCCGAAGTTCGGCTTCTTGGTACTGGAAGACACAGGGATTTAGGTCAACATCTACTGGAAAAAGTAACGAGGACCAGTGGACCTTCCTGGTGGTCAGTGATGGGGATGACCCTCTAGTTCCAGCTACGTATGGGTCGAAGAGTAACCAAGATAGCAACTCTTGGGTTTTTACTCAAGACTGATCGCATTGGGGGCCAGGATTTATAATCGTTTGGCCAGAACAAAGTTTAGGCAACGTAGTGGAACACAATGAAGCCATACTCGTAAAGGTTCTATAAGAGCATGTTTAGACCAACTGGAAATTTGATTTGGTGGCTTTGCCATATGACAATTCATGTGTCGACAGCCTCCAAACTCCAGTCTACTAAAGGTTTCCTGCCCTGTTACAAAGTTCTCCTCAAGCTCTTGAAGTCTGTCTGTACTAGATTTTATTTCTATATATAGTTTCGAGGTCCAATACGTTACAGGTATACATACCTTGCGTCTCTCTTCAGCAGCTTCAAGTTTTTTCTGGATTTCTTCTAGAGAGGGATCCCGCCGTTGTGGCAGGGAGGCGTTGATTTCTGGGATCCCATCAAAGGAAGGTGGCTTCAGGATGACTTCAAAGGCGTGTCCGGAGGCCCGCTTATTTAGCTCGATTACCTCCATGTCAGAGATCACGCACCAGGTGAGGTCTACAGTGTCTGCTGGTGGTAGGAGAAGAAAATGCTTGAATTACTCATATAGTAACAAATTACAAGATGACGACTCAAGGTATTATCAAAGTAAACCAATGAGTTGAGTGAAATAATAATAAAAAAAAAGTAAAAAACAAACAAAAAAAAACATCTAATACAGATACAAATAAGAAAAAGCTCCTAGTAAAATATCTATAGTGAGCGGCTCTGCCGCAGCTCTGAGGAAGGTTTAATTTGTTGGCAAAGAGAGAGGGAAGCAAAGACCAAAGTATGCATCTGAAGCCAGGATCTCTACTGGACATGTGCACAATGCTGCGCATGCCCAGTCAGCATTGTCTGGTGTATGGGACACTGGAGAATGCGATCAGGTCCGCGGGATTGTGGACCTGAGTCCCGCTGTCTCACTGAGCTCTACCTCTGTGCCGAAAAGCACGACGGAGGTAGAGTGTGGCGGCACAGCGGGAAATAGCTCCCAAATCGGGACTGCTAGGAGGTATGAATTAAACAATCATTATACTGGAACGTAGGAAGCCATGCTTCATTTTTATTAAATTTTTTGCTCATTTTGGAACCTGTAAAAATATCTTATGTAATATTTAATGTAGTAAAAAGGTAGTTTGCGGTTTTTAAAGGATCAGACAGAATCCAAGAACAGCAGAACACTGGGGGAGGGGGGGGGGGGGGTTCGGGTTTGGTGGGGGGGGGGGGGGGGGCGAGCTCCTGACAATTTATTTAGTAAAAATATGTATTGAGTTACTTACCATCATATTTGTAAGTTTGGTTCTTTAAAGGATCAGACAGGAAGCAGGAACAGAAAATGGACACTAGGGGGAGCTCCTTCATCTTCTCTTTATAGGCTAAGGGAAAAACAAAGCACTTTCCTCTTACCCCAATTTAAAACCACCAAAAAACAAACAAACTACAAAACCAGGAAAATATGGCCCAGATCCCAACACAAAAATAAATATTCAAATCTTCCTTCAAGACAGGTTTCATGTATTGTACATACATTGTATAATACTGCTACAATGTATAGTAATGTATTACATTACCATTTATTTATATAGCGTATATTGGTACATATTGGTACAGAGCATAGAAGGCAACTACATACTAAGTTAGACGAGCAAGAACAGACTGCTACGTGAGGTAGAGAGCCTTGCTCGCAGAGCTTACGATCTATAGCTTACAATCTATAGAAAAGAAATACGTTTTGGAAATAGAAGCATTAGCTGGTGAGATAATGGAGAATCTGTTCTACACTCAGGCCTGGCTCAGCCCTTCATCCTAACGAGGTCGATAAAATGATTGCCATTAAATTGTAATAACCCAAAGATGTACTTCAAAACTAGAATAAAGGAATATACACCGTTTTTTAATTTGATTTTTAGTTAATTATGATATTATTACCATGCAAGGGATTTCTCTAAGTTAAGCCTCTTTCTCAGGGCTTTGTTCATTGAAGTGGTAATTGACAAGTGTTCCCAACTCTGCTGCTACATGGATAAACTCAAGCAAAGTTATACTATTTACAGGAAAAGGTTGCAATCTGTCTTATAACGTAGGGCTCAAGTTATTACTAATCCCCAGCACTCTGCTAGGTGGAACCTTTATACATAAATCCCCATCGGTACGGAAGATTGATGTACAAATCAAACATCTAGGGAAATAGGTTAACTCACCAGCCAGGGTCATGATGAGGACGATTTGGTTCTGTTTTCGTAAGACAAAAGTGGTAAAAAAAAAAAAAAGGTTGAGGTATCTGCGGGGGCAAAAAAATAGGTTATAAACTGTACAAAGTATGTGCAAAGTATAGAAAGTAGTAACAATTGTAACAGAATTAGTATTAAATAAAATCAAATTCACTGCCTGAAGAAGTGGTTCTAGCAAATACCTTAGATGCCTGGATACTTATCTAATGCCCCGGAGCATAGAGGACTATGCATGTTACTATAGGCAGTAATGCCCCGGAGCATAGAGGGCTATGCATGTTAGTATAGGCAGTAATGCCCCGGAGCATAGAGGGCTATGCATGTTAGTATAGGTAGTAATGTCCCGGAGCATAGAGGGCTATGCATGATACTATAGGCAGTAATGCCCCGGAGCATAGAGGGCTATGCATGTTAGTATAGGCAGTAATGCCCCGGAGCATAGAGGGCTATGCATGATACTATAGGCAGTAATGCCCCGGAGCATAGAGGGCTATGCATGTTAGTATAGGCAGTAATGCCCCGGAGCATAGAGGGCTATGCATGTTAGTATAGGCAGTAATGCCCCGGAGCATAGAGGGCTATGCATGTTACTATAGGCAGTAATGCCCCGGAGCATAGAGGGCTATGCATGATACTATAGGCAGTAATGCCCCGGAGCATAGAGGGCTATGCATGTTACTATAGGCAGTAATGCCCCGGAGCATAGAGGGCTATGCATGTTAGTACAGGCAGTAATGCCCCGGAGCATAGAGGGCTATGCATGTTACTATAGGCAGTAATGCCCCGGAGCATAGAGGGCTATGCATGTTAGTATAGGCAGTAATGCCCCGGAGCATAGAGGGCTATGCATGTTAGTATAGGCAGTAATGTCCCGGAGCATAGAGGGCTATGCATGTTAGTATAGGCAGTAATGACCCGGAGCATAGAGGGCTATGCATGTTACTATAGGCAGTAATGCCCCGGAGCATAGAGGGCTATGCATGTTAGTATAGGCAGTAATGCCCTGGAGAATAGATAGCTATGCATGTTAGTATAGGCAGTAATGCCCCGGAGAATAGAGGGCTATGCATGTTAGTATAGGCAGTAATGCCCCGGAGCATAGAGGGCTATGTATGATACTATAGGCAGTAATGCCCCGGAGCATAGAGGGCTATGCATGTTAGTATAGGCAGTAATGCCCCGGAGCATAGAGGGCTATGCATGATACTATAGGCAGTAATGCCCCGGAGCATAGAGGGCTATGCATGTTAGTATAGGCAGTAATGTCCCGGAGCATAGAGGGCTATGCATGTTAGTATAGGCAGTAATGCCCCGGAGCATAGAGGGCTATGCATGTTACTATAGGCAGTAATGCCCCGGAGCATAGAGGGCTATGCATGTTAGTATAGGCAGTAATGCCCCGGAGAATAGATAGCTATGCATGTTAGTATAGGCAGTAATGCCCCGGAGCATAGAGGGCTATGCATGTTAGTATAGGCAGTAATGCCCCGGAGCATAGAGGGCTATGCATGTTAGTATAGGCAGTAATGCCCCGGAGAATAGATAGCTATGCATGTTAGTATAGGCAGTAATGCCCCGGAGCATAGAGGGCTATGCATGTTAGTATAGGCAGTAATGCCCCGGAGCATAGAGGGCTATGCATGTTACTATAGGCAGTAATGCCCCGGAGCATAGAGGGCTATGCATGTTAGTATAGGCAGTAATGCCCCGGAGAATAGATAGCTATGCATGTTAGTATAGGCAGTAATGCCCCGGAGCATAGAGGGCTATGCATGTTAGTATAGGCAGTAATGCCCCGGAGCATAGAGGGCTATGCATGTTAGTATAGGCAGTAATGCCCCGGAGCATAGAGGGCTTTGCATGTTAGTATAGGCAGTAATGCCCTGGAGAATAGATAGCTATGCATGTTAGTATAGGCAGTAATGCCCCGGAGAATAGAGGGCTATGCATGTTAGTATAGGCAGTAATGCCCCGGAGCATAGAGGGCTATGTATGATACTATGGGCAGTAATGCCCCGGAGCATAGAGGGCTATGCATGTTAGTATAGGCAGTAATGCCCCGGAGCATAGAGGGCTATGCATGATACTATAGGCAGTAATGTCCCTGAGCATAGAGGGCTATGCATGTTAGTATAGGCAGTAATGCCCGGGAGCATAGAGGGCTATGCATGTTAGTATAGGCAGTAATGCCCCGGAGCATAGAGGGCTATGCATGTTAGTATAGGCAGTAATGCCCCGGAGCATAGAGGGCTATGCATGTTAGTATAGGCAGTAATGCCCCGGAGCATAGAGGGCTATGCATGTTAGTATAGGCAGTAATGTCCCGGAGCATAGAGGGCTATGCATGTTAGTATAGGCAGTAATGCCCTGGAGCATAGAGGGCTATACATGTTAGTATAGGCAGTAATGCCCCGGAGCATAGAGGGCTATGCATGATACTATAGGCAGTAATGCCCCGGAGCATAGAGGGCTATGTATGTTAGTATAGGCAGTAATGCCCCGGAGCATAGAGGGCTATGCATGTTAGTATAGGCAGTAATGCCCTGGAGCATAGAGGGCTATGCATGTTAGTATAGGCAGTAATGCCCCGGAGCATAGAGGGCTATGCATGTTACTATAGGCAGTAATGCCCCGGAGCATAGAGGGCTATGCATGTTAGTATAGGCAGTAATGCCCCGGAGAATAGATAGCTATGCATGTTAGTATAGACAGTAATGCCCCGGAGCATAGAGGGCTATGCATGTTAGTATAGGCAGTAATGCCCCAGAGTATAGAGGGCTATGTATGATACTATAGGCAGTAATGCCCCGGAGCATAGAGGGCTATGCATGTTAGTATAGGCAGTAATGCCCCAGAGTATAGAGGGCTATGCATGTTAGTATAGGCAGTAATGCCCCGGAGCATAGAGGGCTATGCATGTTAGTGTAGGCAGTAATGCCCCAGAGTATAGAGGGCTATGCATGTTAGTATAGGCAGTAATGCCCCGGAGCATAGAGGGCTATGCATGTTAGTATAGGCAGTAATGCCCTGGAGCATAGAGGGCTATGCATGTTAGTATAGGCAGTAATGCCCCGGAGCATAGAGGGCTATGCATGTTAGTATAGGCAGTAATGCCCCGGAGCATAGAGGGCTATGCATGTTAGTATAGGCAGTAATGCCCTGGAGCATAGAGGGCTATGCATGTTAGTATAGGCAGTAATGCCCCGGAGCATAGAGGGCTGTGCATGTTAGTATAGACAGTAATGCCCCGGAGCATAGAGGGCTATGCATGTTAGTATAGGCAGTAATGCCCCGGAGCATAGAGGGCTATGCATGTTAGTATAGGCAGTAATGCCCCGGAGCATAGAGGGCTCTGCATGTTAGTATAGGCAGTAATGCCCTGGAGCATAGAGGGCTATGCATGTTACTATAGGCAGTAATGCCCTGGAGCATAGAGGGCTATGTATGTTAGTATAGGCAGTAATGCCCCGGAGCATAGAGGGCTATGCATGATAGTATAGGCAGTAATGCCCCGGAGCATAGAGGGCTGTGCATGTTAGTATAGGCAGTAATGCCCCGGAGCATAGAGGGCTATGCATGTTAGTATAGGCAGTAATGCCCCGGAGCATAGAGGGCTATGCATGTTAGTATAGGCAGTAATTCCCCGGAGCATAGAGGGCTATGCATGTTAGTATAGGCAGTAATGCCCCGGAGCATAGAGGGCTATGCATGTTAGTATAGGCAGTAATGCCCCGGAGCATAGAGGGCTATGCATGTTAGTATAGGCAGTAATTCCCCGGAGCATAGAGGGCTATGCATGTTACTATAGGCAGTAATGCCCCGGAGCATAGAGGGCTATGTATGTTAGTATAGGCAGTAATGCCCTGGAGCATAGAGGGCTATGCATGTTAGTATAGGCAGTAATGCCCTGGAGCATAGAGGGCTATGTATGTTAGTATAGGCAGTAATGCCCTGGAGCATAGAGGGCTATGCATGTTAGTATAGGCAGTAATGCCCCGGAGCATAGAGGGCTATGCATGTTAGTATAGGCAGTAATGCCCCGGAGCATAGAGGGCTATGCATGTTAGTATAGACAGTAATGACCCGGAGCATAGAGGGCTATGCATGTTAGTATAGGCAGTAATGCCCCGGAGCATAGAGGGCTATGCATGTTAGTATAGACAGTAATGACCCGGAGCATAGAGGGCTATGCATGTTAGTATAGGCAGTAATGCCCCGGAGCATAGAGGGCTGTGCATGTTAGTATAGGCAGTAATGACCCGGAGCATAGAGGGCTATGCATGTTAGTATAGGCAGTAATGCCCCGGAGCATAGAGGGCTATGCATGTTAGTATAGGCAGTAATGCCCCGGGGCATAGAGGGCTATGCATGTTAGTATAGGCAGTAATGCCCCGGAGCATAGAGGGCTATACATGTTAGTATAGGCAGTAATGCCCCGGAACATAGAGGGCTATGCATGTCAGTATAGGCAGTAATGCCCCGGAGCATAGAGGGCTCTGCATGTTAGTATAGGCAGTAATGACCCGGAGCATAGAGGGCTCTGCATGTTAGTATAGGCAGTAATGCCCCGGAGCATAGAGGGCTATGCATGTTACTATAGGCAGTAATGCCCCGGAGCATAGAGGGCTATGCATGTTAGTATAGGCAGTAATGCCCCGGAGCATAGAGGGCTATGTATGTTACTATAGGCAGTAATGTCCCGGAGCATAGAGGGCTATGCATGTTAGTATACGCAGTAATATTTTTTTTTTAGCGCTTGATGACTAAACTTTTTTCCATTGAAAGCAGAATTAAGTATTTTTTGACTGCTTTTAGATTAACAGCGGGGGAACTTCATGGACGAAACTACTATGTAACTATGTAAAAGTGAACAAAACTTAAGTAGCAAAAAGAGCATGTAACGTTCAGTATGTAGGATGTATATACACACACACACAATCCAATTCATGTAAAGTGCAGCCTGGCAGTATGTAGGATGTATATACACACACACACACAATCCAATTCATGTAAAGTGCAGCCCGGCAGTATGTAGGATGTATATACACACACACACAATCCAATTCATGTAAAGTGCAGCCTGGCAGTATGTAGGATGTATATACACACACACACAATCCAATTCATGTAAAGTGCAGCCTGGCAGTATGTAGGATGTATATACACACACACACACAATCCAATTCATGTAAAGTGCAGCCCGGCAGTATGTAGGATGTATATACACACACACACAATCCAATTCATGTAAAGTGCAGCCTGGCAGTATGTAGGATGTATATACACACACACACAATCCAATTCATGTAAAGAGCAGCCCGGCAGTATGTAGGATGTATATACACACAGACACAATCCAATTCATGTAAAGTGCAGCCCGGCAGTATGTAGGATGTATATACACACACACACAATCCAATTCATGTAAAGTGCAGCCCGGCAGTATGTAGGATGTATATACACACACACAATCCAATTCATGTAAAGCGCAGCCTGGCAGTATGTAGGATGTATATACACACACACAATCCAATTCATGTAAAGAGCAGCCCGGCAGTATGTAGGATGTATATACACACACACAATCCAATTCATGTAAAGCGCAGCCTGGCAGTATGTAGGATGTATATACACACACAGACACAATCCAATTCATGTAAAGTGCAGCCCGGCAGTATGTAGGATGTATATACACACACAATCCAATTCATGTAACGTGCAGCCTGGCAGTATGTAGGATGTATATACACACAGACACACAATCCAATTCATGTAACGTGCAGCCTGGCAGTATGTAGGATGTATATACACACACACACACAATCCAATTCATGTAACGTGCAGCCCGGCAGTATGTAGGATGTATATACACACACACACAATCCAATTCATGTAAAGTGCAGCCTGGCAGTATGTAGGATGTATATATACACACACACACAATCCAATTCATGTAAAGTGCAGCCTGGCAGTATGTAGGATGTATATACACACACACACACACACAATCCAATTCATGTAACGTGCAGCCTGGCAGTATGTAGGATGTATATACACACACACACAATCCAATTCATGTAAAGTGCAGCCTGGCAGTATGTAGGATGTATATACACACACACACACACACAATCCAATTCATGTAACGTGCAGCCCGGCAGTATGTAGGATGTATACACACACACACACACACAATCCAATTCATGTAAAGTGCAGCCCGGCAGTATGTAGGATGTATACACACACACACAATCCAATTCATGTAAAGTACAGCCCGGCAGTATGTAGGATGTATATACACACACACACACACAATCCAATTCATGTAAAGTGCAGCCCGGCAGTATGTAGGATGTATATACACACACACACACACACACACAATCCAATTCATGTAAAGTGCAGCCTGGCAGTATGTAGGATGTATATACACACACACACACACACAATCCAATTCATGTAACGTGCAGCCTGGCAGTATGTAGGATGTATATACACACACACACACACAATCCAATTCATGTAAAGTGCAGCCTGGCAGTATGTAGGATGTATATACACACACACACACAATCCAATTCATGTAAAGTGCAGCCCGGCAGTATGTAGGATGTATATACACACACACACAATCCAATTCATGTAAAGTGCAGCCTGGCAGTATGTAGGATGTATATACACACACACTATCCAATTCATGTAAAGTGCAGCCCGGCAGTATGTAGGATGTATATACACACACACACAATCCAATTCATGTAAAGTGCAGCCTGGCAGTATGTAGGATGTATATACACACACACACAATCCAATTCATGTAAAGAGCAGCCCGGCAGTATGTAGGATGTATATACACACAGACACAATCCAATTCATGTAAAGTGCAGCCCGGCAGTATGTAGGATGTATATACACACACACACAATCCAATTCATGTAAAGTGCAGCCCGGCAGTATGTAGGATGTATATACACACACACAATCCAATTCATGTAAAGCGCAGCCTGGCAGTATGTAGGATGTATATACACACACACAATCCAATTCATGTAAAGAGCAGCCCGGCAGTATGTAGGATGTATATACACACACACAATCCAATTCATGTAAAGCGCAGCCTGGCAGTATGTAGGATGTATATACACACACAGACACAATCCAATTCATGTAAAGTGCAGCCCGGCAGTATGTAGGATGTATATACACACACAATCCAATTCATGTAACGTGCAGCCTGGCAGTATGTAGGATGTATATACACACAGACACACAATCCAATTCATGTAACGTGCAGCCTGGCAGTATGTAGGATGTATATACACACACACACACAATCCAATTCATGTAACGTGCAGCCCGGCAGTATGTAGGATGTATATACACACACACACAATCCAATTCATGTAAAGTGCAGCCTGGCAGTATGTAGGATGTATATATACACACACACACAATCCAATTCATGTAAAGTGCAGCCTGGCAGTATGTAGGATGTATATACACACACACACACACACAATCCAATTCATGTAACGTGCAGCCTGGCAGTATGTAGGATGTATATACACACACACACAATCCAATTCATGTAAAGTGCAGCCTGGCAGTATGTAGGATGTATATACACACACACACACACACAATCCAATTCATGTAACGTGCAGCCCGGCAGTATGTAGGATGTATACACACACACACACACACAATCCAATTCATGTAAAGTGCAGCCCGGCAGTATGTAGGATGTATACACACACACACAATCCAATTCATGTAAAGTACAGCCCGGCAGTATGTAGGATGTATATACACACACACACACACAATCCAATTCATGTAAAGTGCAGCCCGGCAGTATGTAGGATGTATATACACACACACACACACACACACAATCCAATTCATGTAAAGTGCAGCCTGGCAGTATGTAGGATGTATATACACACACACACACACACAATCCAATTCATGTAACGTGCAGCCTGGCAGTATGTAGGATGTATATACACACACACACACACAATCCAATTCATGTAAAGTGCAGCCTGGCAGTATGTAGGATGTATATACACACACACACACACACAATCCAATTCATGTAACGTGCAGCCCGGCAGTATGTAGGATGTATACACACACACACACACACAATCCAATTCATGTAAAGTGCAGCCCGGCAGTATGTAGGATGTATACACACACACACACACAATCCAATTCATGTAAAGTGCAGCCTGGCAGTATGTAGGATGTATATACACACACACACACACACAATCCAATTCATGTAACGTGCAGCCTGGCAGTATGTAGGATGTATATACACACACACACACACAATCCAATTCATGTAAAGTGCAGCCTGGCAGTATGTAGGATGTATATACACACACACACACACACAATCCAATTCATGTAACGTGCAGCCCGGCAGTATGTAGGATGTATACACACACACACACACACAATCCAATTCATGTAAAGTGCAGCCCGGCAGTATGTAGGATGTATACACACACACACAATCCAATTCATGTAAAGTACAGCCCGGCAGTATGTAGGATGTATATACACACACACACACACAATCCAATTCATGTAAAGTGCAGCCCGGCAGTATGTAGGATGTATATACACAGACACAATCCAATTCATGTAAAGTGCAGCCTGGCAGTATGTAGGATGTGTACACTCACACACAATCCAATTCATGTAGAGTGCAGCCCGGCAGTATGTAGGATGTATATACACACACACACAATCCAATTCATGTAGAGTGCAGCCCGGCAGTATGTAGGATGTATATACACACACACACACAATCCAATTCATGTAAAGTGCAGCCCAGCAGTATGTAGGATGTATATACACACACACACAATCCAATTCATGTAAAGTGCAGCCCGGCAGTATGTAGGATGTATATACACACACACACACAATCCAATTCATGTAAAGTGCAGCCCGGCAGTATGTAGGATGTATATACACACACACACAATCCAATTCATGTAAAGTGCAGCCCGGCAGTATGTAGGATGTGTACACTCACAGACACAATCCAGTGCATGTAAAGTGTAGCCCGGCAGTATGTAGGATGTATATACACACACACAATCCAATTCATGTAAAGTGCAGCCTGGCAGTATGTAGGATGTATATACACACAGACACAATCCAATTCATGTAAAGTGCAGCCCGGCAGTATGTAGGATGTATATACACACACACACAATCCAATTCATGTAAAGTGCAGCCTGGCAGTATGTAGGATGTATATACACACACACACACACAATCCAATTCATGTAAAGTACAGCCCGGCAGTATGTAGGATGTATATACACACACACACACACAATCCAATTCATGTAAAGTGCAGCCCGGCAGTATGTATGATCTATATACACACACACACAATCCAATTCATGTAAAGTGCAGCCTGGCAGTATTTAGGATGTATATACACACACACACACACACACACAATCCAATTCATGTAAAGTGCAGCCCGGCAGTATGTAGGATGTATATACACACACACAATCCAATTCATGTAAAGTGCAGCCCGGCAGTATGTAGGATGTATATACACACACACAATCCAATTCATGTAAAGTGCAGCCCAGCAGTATGTAGGTTGTATATACACACACACACAATCCAATTCATGTAAAGTGCAGCCCAGCAGTATGTAGGATGTATATACACACACACACACAATCCAATTCATGTAAAGTGCAGCCCGGCAGTATGTAGGATGTGTATACACACACACACACAATCCAATTCATGTAAAGTGCAGCCCGGCAGTATGTAGGATGTATATACACACAGACACAATCCAATTCATGTAAAGTGCAGCCCAGCAGTATGTAGGATGTATATACACACACACAATCCAATTCATGTAAAGTGCAGTAAGGCAGTATGTAGGATGTATATATACACACACACAATACAATTCATGTAAAGTGCAGCCCGGCAGTATGTAGGATGTATATATACACACACACAATACAATTCATGTAAAGTGCAGCCCAGCAGTATGTAGGATGTATATACACACACACACAATCCAATTCATGTAAATTGCAGTAAGGCAGTATGTAGGATGTATATATACACACACACAATACAATTCATGTAAAGTGCAGCCCGGCAGTATGTAGGATATATATACACACAGACACAATCCAATTCATGTAAAGTGCAGCCTGGCAGTATGTAGGATGTATATACACACACACAATCCAATTCATGTAAAGTGCAGCCCGGCAGTATGTAGGATGTATATACACACACAGACACAATCCAATTCATGTAAAGTGCAGCCTGGCAGTATGTAGGATGTATATACACACACACAATCCAATTCATGTAAAGTGCAGCCTGGGAGTATGTAGGATGTATATACACACACACACTATCCAATTCATGTAAAGTGCAGCCTGGCAGTATGTAGGATGTATATACACACAGACACAATCCAATTCATGTAAAGTGCAGCCCGGCAGTATGTAGGATGTATATACACACAGACACAATCCAATTCATGTAAAGTGCAGCCTGGCAGTATGTAGGATGTATATACACACACAGACACAATCCAATTCATGTAAAGTGCAGCCTGGCAGTATGTAGGATGTATATACACACACAGACACAATCCAATTCATGTAAAGTGCAGCCTGGCAGTATGTAGGATGTATATACACACACACAATCCAATTCATGTAAAGTGCAGCCTGGGAGTATGTAGGATGTATATACACACACACACTATCCAATTCATGTAAAGTGTAGCCCGGCAGTATGTAGGATGTATATACACACACACACACAATCCAATTCATGTAAAGTGCAGCCCGGCAGTATGTAGGATGTATATACACACACACACAATCCAATTCATGTAAAGTGCAGCCCTGCAGTATGTAGGATGTATATACACAGATACACAATCCAATTCATGTAAAGTGCAGCCCGGCAGTATGTAGGATGTATATACACACACACACAATCCAATTCATGTAAAGTGCAGCCCTGCAGTATGTAGGATGTATATACACAGATACACAATCCAATTCATGTAAAGTGCAGCCCGGCAGTATGTAGGATGTATATACACACAGACACACACAATCCAATTCATGTAAAGTGCAGCCCGGCAGTATGTAGGATGTATATACACACAGACACAATCCAATTCATGTAAAGTGCAGCCTGGCAGTATGTAGGATGTATATACACACAGACACACACACAATCCAATTCATGTAAAGTGCAGCCCGGCAGTATGTAGGATGTATATACACACAGACACAATCCAATTCATGTAAAGTGCAGCCCGGCAGTATGTAGGATGTATATACACACAGACACACACACACAATCCAATACATGTAAAGTGCAGCCCGGCAGTATGTAGGATGTATATACACACAGACACAATCCAATTCATGTAAAGTGCAGCCCGGCAGTATGTAGGATGTATATACACACAGACACACACACACAATCCAATACATGTAAAGTGCAGCCCGGCAGTATGTAGGATGTATACACACACACACAATCCAATTCATGTAAAGTGCAGCCTGGCAGTATGTAGGATGTATATACACACA
Organism: Pelodytes ibericus; assembly: GCA_036172795.1. Lineage (NCBI taxonomy): Eukaryota > Metazoa > Chordata > Amphibia > Anura > Pelodytidae > Pelodytes > Pelodytes ibericus. Next base: position 210,431,130 of record CM069861.1, read on the forward strand.
CACACAATCCAATTCATGTAAAGTGCAGCCCGGCAGTATGTAGGATGTATATACACACACACACACAATCCAATTCATGTAAAGTGCAGCCCGGCAGTATGTAGGATGTATACACACAGACACAATCCAATTCATGTAAAGTGCAGCCTGGCAGTATGTAGGATGTATATACACAGACACACAATCCAATTCATGTAACGTGCAGCCCGGCAGTATGTAGGATGTATATACACACACACACACAATCCAATTCATGTAAAGTGCAGCCGGGCAGTATGTAGGATGTATATACACACACACACACACAATCCAATTCATGTAAAGTGCAGCCCGGCAGTATGTAGGATGTATATACACACACACACAATCCAATTCATGTAAAGTGCAGCCCGGCAGTATGTAGGATGTATATACACACACACACAATCCAATTCATGTAAAGTGCAGCCCGGCAGTATGTAGGATGTATATACACACACACAATCCAATTCATGTAAAGTGTAGCCCGGCAGTATGTAGGATGTATATACACACACACACACAATCCAATTCATGTAAAGTGCAGCCCGGCAGTATGTAGGATGTATATACACACAGACACAATCCAATTCATGTAAAGTGCAGCCCGGCAGTATGTAGGATGTATATACACACACACACACACACAATCCAACTCATGTAAAGTGCAGCCCGGCAGTATGTAGGATGTATATACACACACACACACAATCCAATTCATGTAAAGTGCAGCCGGGCAGTATGTAGGATGTATATACACACACACACACACAATCCAATTCATGTAAAGTGCAGCCCGGCAGTATGTAGGATGTATATACACACACACACAATCCAATTCATGTAAAGTGCAGCCTGGCAGTATGTAGGATGTATATACAAACACACACAATCCAATTCATGTAAAGTGCAGCCCGGCAGTATGTAGGATGTATATACACACACACACACAATCCAATTCATGTAAAGCGCAGCCCGGCAGTATGTAGGATGTATATACACACAGACACAATCCAATTCATGTAAAGTGCAGCCCGGCAGTATGTAGGATGTATATACACACACACACACACAATCCAATTCATGTAAAGTGCAGCCCAGCAGTATGTAGGATGTATATACACACACACACAATCCAATTCATGTAAAGTGCAGCCTGGCAGTATGTAGGATGTATATACACACACACACAATCCAATTCATGTAAAGTGCAGCCCGGCAGTATGTAGGATGTATATACACACAGACACAATCCAATTCATGTAAAGTGCAGCCCGGCAGTATGTAGGATGTATATACACACACACACAATCCAATTCATGTATAGTGCAGCCCGGCAGTATGTAGGATGTATATACACACAGACACAATCCAATTCATGTAACGTGCAGCCCGGCAGTATGTAGGATGTGTATACACACACACACAATCCAATTCATGTAAAGTGCAGCCCGGCAGTATGTAGGATGTATATACACACACACACACAATCCAATTCATGTAAAGTGCAGCCCGGCAGTGTGTAGGATGTATATACACACACACACAATCCAATTCATGTAAAGTGCAGCCCGGCAGTATGTAGGATGTATATACACACACACACCATCCAATTCATGTATAGTGCAGCCCGGCAGTATGTAGGATGTATATACACACAGACACAATCCAATTCATGTAACGTGCAGCCCGGCAGTATGTAGGATGTGTATACACACACACACAATCCAATTCATGTAAAGTGCAGCCCGGCAGTATGTAGGATGTATATACACACACACACACACACACACAATCCAATTCATGTAAAGTGCAGCCCGGCAGTGTGTAGGATGTATATACACACACACACTATCCAATTCATGTAAAGTGCAGCCCGGCAGTATGTAGGATGTATATGCACACACACAATCCAATTCATGTAAAGTGCAGCCTGGCAGTATGTAGGATGTATATACACACACACACACACACACACACAATCCAATTCATGTAAAGTGCAGCCCGGCAGTATGTAGGATGTATATACACAGACACAATCCAATTCATGTAAAGTGCAGCCCGGCAGTATGTAGGATGTATATACACACAGACACAATCCAATTCATGTAAAGTGCAGCCCGGCAGTATGTAGGATGTATATACACACACACAATCCAATTCATGTAACGTGCAGCCTGGCAGTATGTAGGATGTATATACACACACACTATCCAATTCATGTAAAGTGCAGCCCGGCAGTATGTAGGATGTATATACACACACACACACAATCCAATTCATGTAAAGTGCAGCCCGGCAGTATGTAGGATGTATATACACACACACACACACACAATCCAATTCATGTAAAGTGCAGCCCGGCAGTATGTAGGATGTATACACACACACACACAATCCAATTCATGTAAAGTGCAGCCTGGCACTATGTAGGATGTATATACACACACACACACAATCCAATTCATGTAAAGTGCAGCCCGGCAGTATGTAGGATGTGTATACACACACACACAATCCAATTCATGTAAAGTGCAGCCCGGCAGTATGTAGGATGTATATACACACACACACACACACAATCCAATTCATGTAAAGTGCAGCCTGGCAGTATGTAGGATGGATATACACACACACACAATCCAATTCATGTAAAGTGCAGCCTGGCACTATGTAGGATGTATATACACACACACACACAATCCAATTCATGTAAAGTGCAGCCCGGCAGTATGTAGGATGTGTATACACACACACACAATCCAATTCATGTAAAGTGCAGCCCGGCAGTATGTAGGATGTGTATACACACACACACAATCCAATTCATGTAAAGTGCAGCCCGGCAGTATGTAGGATGGATATACACACACACACAATCCAATTCATGTAAAGTGCAGCCTGGCACTATGTAGGATGTATATACACACACACACAATCCAATTCATGTAAAGTGCAGCCTGGCAGTATGTAGGATGTATATACACACACACAATCCAATTCATGTAAAGTGCAGCCTGGCAGTATGTAGGATGTATATACACACACACAATCCAATTCATGTAAAGTGCAGCCCGGCAGTATGTAGGATGTATATACACACAGACACAATCCAATTCATGTAAAGTGCAGCCTGGCAGTATGTAGGATGTATATACACACAGACACAATCCAATTCATGTAAAGTGCAGCCTGGCAGTATGTAGGATGTGTATACACACAGACACAATCCAATTCATGTAAAGTGCAGCCCTGCAGTATGTAGGATGTATATACACACAGACACAATCCAATTCATGTAAAGTGCAGCCCGGCAGTATGTAGGATGTATATACACACACAGACACAATCCAGTGCATGTAAAGTGCAGCCCGGCAGTATGTAGGTTGTATATACACAAACACAATCCAATTCATGTAACGTGCAGCCCGGCAGTATGTAGGATGTATATACACACACACACACAATCCAATTCATGTAAAGTGCAGCCCGGCAGTATGTAGGTTGTATATACACAAACACAATCCAATTCATGTAACGTGCAGCCCGGCAGTATGTAGGATGTATATACACACACACAATCCAATTCATGTAGAGTGCAGCCCGGCAGTATGTAGGATGTATATACACACACACACACACACACACACAATCCAATTCATGTAAAGTGCAGCCCAGCAGTATGTAGGATGTATATACACACACACAATCCAATTCATGTAGAGTGCAGCCCGGCAGTATGTAGGATGTATATACACACACACAATCCAATTCATGTAAAGTGCAGCCCAGCAGTATGTAGGATGTATATACACACACACAATCCAATTCATGTAGAGTGCAGCCCGGCAGTATGTAGGATGTATATACACACACACAATCCAATTCATGTAGAGTGCAGCCCGGCAGTATGTAGGATGTATATACACACAGACACACACACACACAATCCAATTCATGTAGAGTGCAGCCCGGCAGTATGTAGGATGTATATACACACAGACACACACACACACAATCCAATACATGTAATGTGCAGCCCGACAGTATGTAGGATGTATATACACACACACAATCCAATTCATGTAAAGTGCAGCCCGGCAGTATGTAGGATGTATATACACACACACACACAATCCAATTCATGTAAAGTGCAGCCTGGCAGTATGTAGGATGTATATACACACACACACACAATCCAATACATGTAATGTGCAGCCCGACAGTATGTAGGATGTATATACACACACACAATCCAATTCATGTAAAGTGCAGCCCGGCAGTATGTAGGATGTATATACACACACAGACACAATCCAATTCATGTAAAGTGCAGCCTGGCAGTATGTAGGATGTATATACACACACACAATCCAATTCATGTAAAGTGCAGCCCGGCAGTATGTAGGATGTATATACACAGACACACAATCCAATTCATGTAAAGTGCAGCCCGGCAGTATGTAGGATGTATATACACACACACAATCCAATTCATGTAAAGTGCAGCCCGGCAGTATGTAGGATGTATATACACACACACACAATCCAATTCATGTAAAGTGCAGCCCGGCAGTATGTAGGATATATATATACACACACACACTATCCAATTCATGTAAAGTGCAGCCCAGCAGTATGTAGGATGTATATATACACACACACACTATCCAATTCATGTAAAGTGCAGCCCAGCAGTATGTAGGATGTATATACACACACACACAATCCAATTCATGTAAAGTGCATCCTGGCAGTATGTAGGATGTATATACACACACACACACAATCCAATTCATGTAAAGTGCAGCCCGGCAGTATGTAGGATGTATATACACACACACACAATCCAATTCATGTAAAGTGCAGCCCGGCAGTATGTAGGATGTATATACACACACACACAATCCAATTCATGTAAAGTGCAGCCTGGCAGTATGTAGGATGTATATACACACACACACACAATCCAATTCATGTAAAGTGCAGCCCGGCAGTATGTAGGATGTATATACACACACACAATCCAATTCATGTAAAGTGCAGCCCAGCAGTATGTAGGATATATATATACACACACACACAATCCAATTCATGTAAAGTGCAGCCCGGCAGTATGTAGGATGTATATACACACACACACAATCCAATTCATGTAAAGTGCAGCCTGGCAGTATGTAGGATGTATATACACACACACACTATCCAATTCATGTAAAGTGCAGCCCGGCAGTATGTAGGATGTATATACACACACACACAATCCAATTCATGTAAAGTGCAGCCCGGCAGTATGTAGGATGTATATACACACACACACAATCCAATTCATGTAAAGTGTAGCCCGGCAGTATGTAGGATGTATATACACACACACAATCCAATTCATGTAAAGTGTAGCCCGGCAGTATGTAGGATGTATATACACACACACACAATCCAATTCATGTAAAGTGCAGCCTGGCAGTATGTAGGATGTATATACACACAGACACAATCCAATTCATGTAAAGTGCAGCCCGGCAGTATGTAGGATGTATATACACACACACACAATCCAATTCATGTAAAGTGCAGCCTGGCAGTATGTAGGATGTATATACACACACACACAATCCAATTCATGTAAAGTGCAGCCCGGCAGTATGTAGGATGTATATACACACACACACAATCCAATTCATGTAAAGTGCAGCCCGGCAGTATGTAGGATGTATATACACACACACACACAAACACAATCCAATTCATGTAAAGTGCAGCCCGGCAGTATGTAGGATGTATATACACACACACACAATCCAATTCATGTAAAGTGCAGCCTGGCAGTATGTAGGATGTATATACACACACACACACAATCCAATTCATGTAAAGTGCAGCCCGGCAGTATGTAGGATGTATATACACACACACACAATCCAATTCATGTAAAGTGCAGCCCGGCAGTATGTAGGATGTATATACACACACACACACACACACAATCCAATTCATGTAAAGTGCAGCCCGGCAGTATGTAGGATGTATATACACACACACACAATCCAATTCATGTAAAGTGCAGCCTGGCAGTATGTAGGATGTATATACACACACACAATCCAGTTCATGTAAAGTGCAGCCTGGCAGTATGTAGGATGTATATACACACACACACAATCCAATTCATGTAAAGTGCAGCCCGGCAGTATGTAGGATGTATATACACACAGACACAATCCAATTCATGTAAAGTGCAGCCCGACAGTATGTAGGATGTATATACACACACACACACAATCCAATTCATGTAAAGTGCAGCCCGGCAGTATGTAGGATGTATATACACACACACACACAATCCAATTCATGTAAAGTGCAGCCCGGCAGTATGTAGGATGTATATACACACACACACAATCCAATTCATGTAAAGTGCAGCCCGGCAGTATGTAGGATGTATATACACACACACAATCCAATTCATGTAACGTGCAGCCTGGCAGTATGTAGTATGTATATACACACACACTATCCAATTCATGTAAAGTGCAGCCCGGCAGTATGTAGGATGTATATACACACACACACAATCCAATTCATGTAAAGTGCATCCTGGCAGTATGTAGGATGTATATACACACACACTATCCAATTCATGTAAAGTGCAGCCCGGCAGTATGTAGGATGTATATACACACACACACAATCCAATTCATGTAAAGTGCAGCCCGGCAGTATGTAGGATGTATATACACACACACACAATCCAATTCATGTAAAGTGCATCCTGGCAGTATGTAGGATGTATATACACACACACACACAATCCAATTCATGTAAAGTGCAGCCCGGCAGTATGTAGGATGTATATACACACACACACAATCCAATTCATGTAACGTGCAGCCTGGCAGTATGTAGGATGTATATACACACACACACACACACAATCCAATTCATGTAACGTGCAGCCTGGCAGTATGTAGGATGTATATACACACACACAATCCAATTCATGTAAAGTGCAGCCCGGCAGTATGTAGGATGTATATACACACACACACACACACACACACAATCCAATTCATGTAGAGTGCAGCCCGGCAGTATGTAGGATGTATATACACACACACACACACACACACACAATCCAATTCATGTAAAGTGCAGCCTGGCAGTATGTAGGATGTATATACACACACACACAATCCAATTCATGTAAAGTGCAGCCTGGCAGTATGTAGGATGTATACACACACACACACACAATCCAATTCATGTAGAGTGCAGCCCGGCAGTATGTAGGACGTATAAACACACACACACAATCCAATTCATGTAAAGTGCAGCCTGGCAGTATGTAGGATGTATATACACACAGACACACACAATCCAATTCATGTAAAGTGCAGCCCGGCAGTATGTAGGATGTATATACACACAGACACAATCCAATTCATGTAAAGTGCAGCCCGGCAGTATGTAGGATGTATATACACACACACACTATCCAATTCATGTAGAGTGCAGCCTGGCAGTATGTAGGATGTATATACACACACACACTATCCAATTCATGTAGAGTGCAGCCCGGCAGTATGTAGGACGTATAAACACACACACAATCCAATTCATGTAAAGTGCAGCCCGGCAGTATGTAGGATGTATATACACAGACACAATCCAATTCATGTAAAGTGCAGCCCAGCAGTATGTAGGATGTATATACACACACACACACACACAGACACAATCCAATTCATGTAAAGTGCAGCCTGGCAGTATGTAGGATGTATATACACACACACAATCCAATTCATGTAAAGTGCAGCCCGGCAGTATGTAGGACGTATAAACACACACACAATCCAATTCATGTAAAGTGCAGCCCGGCAGTATGTAGGATGTATATACACACACACACACACACACACACACACAGACACAATCCAATTCATGTAAAGTGCAGCCCAGCAGTGTGTAGGATGTATACACACACACACAATCCAATTCATGTAAAGTGCAGCCTGGCAGTATGTAGGATGTATATATACACACACACACAATCCAATTCATGTAAAGTGCAGCCTGGCAGTATGGAGGATGTATATACACACACACAATCCAATTCATGTAAAGTGCAGCCCGGCAGTATGTAGGATGTATATACACACAGACACAATCCAATTCATGTAAAGTGCAGCCCGGCAGTATGTAGGATGTATAAACACACACACAATCCAATTCATGTAAAGTGCAGCCCGGCAGTATGTAGGATGTATACACACACACACACACACACACACACACAGACACAATCCAATTCATGTAAAGTGCAGCCCAGCAGTATGTAGGATGTATATACACACACACAATCCAATTCATGTAATATGCAGCCCAGCAGTATGTAGGATATTGTTGGTTACTATGGTACCATTTAAAAACCTTTGCAAAAAATGAAAGCTGTTAATTTGAAGTGACAGCAAGCATTATATTTATGTGCATTTGCATATTTTGATGGTAATAAACTGACTGAAGATTTTTATTAAAAGGTTAGTTACACACATACATGATAAGTCTTTGCACATACATCCAGCCATGAGAATTTCTACTAAAAAGCATGTTCATGATATCCATACTGTCCTTTCACATGACCTGAATTGGCTTTTAAAGGATGAAGAAATAACTAAATACAGCTCCACCTGTTGGACTAAAATCAGTATTACAGCAAGACAATCTGGAAAGCCTAAGCATTTTCATTGCATTTATTCTGATCTGATTGTACAAGCAATTTTCAGTGTATCCTGGTGTAGCTGTTGAGCTGCTGGGTAGAAGAGGAGGAAGCCCCCTACAATGTATACAGAGAGATACATTTCTTACAGCTATAGAATCAATGCTCCCCTTCATTTTAAATAAAATGAAATGTTTCTATGATTAATCGTTCACAAGTCAATAGCTTTTTATTGACACACGTATTTCTACAGCAGATGTTCCATTTAAAAAATAAAAATTAAAAAAAAGTTCTGCCAGCTTAACTAATGGATTCCCCAGTAAACTTGTATCATGTTTCAATATTTAGACTTTCAGCTAACTGGTGCATTCACATGTTAAAGGCCTATTTAATATAAAAAGCCAACAAGCATCCTTTAAGATTCAAAGATTATACCACCAGCTGAAGTGGTTACTTGAGATCAACACTGTCATTAAACAGACTCTCTCCAAACAGCACAGCTGACAGATTTGTCAAATGAATCCTTCCAAATAAAAAATGTTGTGGGGGAATCCAATGTTATGTTGTAGAAAGATGGGGCTATTCAGTAAAAGGTGAGTTGAAGTGAATAGCAGGTGAGTTTAAGTTAATAGCAGATGAGTTGACGTGAATAGCAGGTGAGTTGACGTGAATAGCAGGTGAGTTGACGTGAATAGCAGGTGAGTTGACGTGAATAGCAGGTGAGTTGAGGTAGGATGAACATTTCACCTCACCAATTTAGCTATACATTGTGGAGGAAAAAAACCTGGTGAATTTGCTAACTATGTTTGTTCCTGCACAATGTATAGCTGAATTGGTGAGGTGAAATGTTCATCCTACCTCACCTCACCTGCTATTCACATCAACTCACCTGCTATTCACGTCAACTCACCTGCTATTCACGTCAACTCACCTGCTATTCACGTCAACTCACCTGCTATTCACTTCAACTCACCTTTTAGTGAATACCCCCAAGATATTTCAAAAATCATGTTACTCCTTGTAGAGGAGGATAAAGGATAAGAGATTAAAGAACATTATTCTTCCCCTTGGTTCTTGATCTTGCAAACTTAAGGCCAAAGTAGCAGAGTGTGGTAAAAGTTCTCCAATTCAGCTGGCCTCAAGTTTGCGATTCCTTTCCTTCCACGCCATCTTGCCCTTCCTGTGCCAATGTAACGACAAAGGATGAGCCTTCAAAGCCCCATTCTTACATGTACTTTGGAAATCTACAATCTCTTAGTCTGAGGCAGATACCTTGTGGCAAAACTTGCTTAAATGACAATTGTAGCAAAAGAATTCAGTCTTAATGAAACCTACATGTAAGTAAATGGTCTATCCAGAAATTCAGTGACCGTTTACAAATAAACTACCTTATTGAACCCTTTTCCTTACAGATAACACGGAGCAGACATGTTAGAATCTTGGGTCAGATATTCCAGAATTCTAAACATCATGTCCGCCTCCTGATAGACTAATTTGGAGTAAAGAGGACTCAATGTACTTTATTTGTATTCTGTAATTCGTATCTATTTTAAACACCTGCACTTGATGCAATCTTTCAATTAAGAACTTTTTGCCAACAGATGTCCTATAAAAACTAAAACACACACTTAGAGGGTCTCTCTCAGGGACTTTGAGAAGTGTTTGTGGATATTGCTCACTATAAAACATAAATATTTGATCCAAGTTGCTCCACATTTCTACACAAATAGGGAGATGAACTATAGAAAACTGTGTAAAGTAAAATTCCGGGTTCGGGCACGCCTCTGTGACATCGCACATGACGTCCGGAGGTCTCGCGGTCTTTTGGCAGGGACCCACAGGGTCCATGAAGACCCTGCTCAGGTCTCTGCCATAGTGTTCCTGGCTACCGATCACCTTGTGATCTGTGGCCAGTAACAAATCGAGGCGCTTTGGTGCTTGCGTGGTCTGGGACACAAGCACCATACGTCACAAAGGGGTCAAAGGACAACTATAACAAAAAATTCAATGATGTTTAATTGAAAAATTGTATCAAGTGTAAATGGTTTAAAAGAAAATATCTAATGAAAGAATACAGATAAAGATCCTTATTGAGCCTTCTTTACTCAATATCCTTCTCTCAGGGGGCAGACATGTTGGTTAGAATCTTTACTCCATATCGTTCTCTCAGGGGGGCAGACATGTTGGTTAGAATCTTTACTCAATATCCTTCTCTCAGGGGGCAGACATGTTGGTTAGAATCTTTACTCCATATCGTTCTCTCAGGGGGCCGACATGTTGGTTAGACTCTTTACTCCATATGGTTCTCTCAGGGGGCAGACATGTTGGTTAGAATCTTTACTCCATATAGTTCTCTCAGGGGGCAGACATGTTGGTTAGAATCTTTACTTCATATCGTTCTCTCAGGGGGCAGACATGTTGGTTAGAATCTTTACTCCATATAGTTCTCTCAGGGGGCAGACATGTTGGTTAGAATCTTTATTCCATATAGCTCTCTCAGGGGGCAGACATGTTGGTTAGAATCTTTACTCCATATAGTTCTCTCAGGGGCAGACATGTTGGTTAGAATCTTTACTCCATATTGTTCTCTCAGGGGGCAGACATGTTGGTTAGAATCTTTACTCCATATCGTTCTCTCAGGGGGCAGACATGTTGGTTAGAATCTTTACTCCATATCGTTCTCTCAGGGGGCAGACATGTTGGTTAGAATCTTTACTCCATATAGTTCTCTCAGGGGGCAGACATGTTGGTTAGAATCTTTACTCCATATAGTTCTCTCAGGGGGCAGACATGTTGGTTAGAATCTTTACTCCATATTGTTCTCTCAGGGGGCAGACATGTTGGTTAGAATCTTTACTCCATATCGTTCTCTCAGGGGGGCAGACATGTTGGTTAGAATCTTGGGTCAGATCTTCACTCACCTTGGTTCAGATGAACAAAGATCTGACCAAAGATTCTAAACAAAATGTCTGCCTCCTGGTAGAGCTAAATGGGGTAAATATGGCTCAATAAGGTACTTTATTTGTATTCTTTCATTAGAATTTCTATATAAAACGCCTACATTTGATGCAATCCTTTAATTAAACCCAACTTATTTTTTGCTACAGTTGTCCTCTAAGATAAAAATTCTCATTTCAATTTCTTGCAATTTTCTCTTTCACCTTCAAAACCCTAAGTCTTTTTTGATGGACTTAGAGTTTGAACTGGTTTCGGTAACATCTACTGTAGGAATTCCCAGACTGAATAAAAACACAAATGATAAATAAAAATGATTTAAAAATCCCTTCACATGGGCAAGCGATATGGACCTCCATGGGCAAGATATATGGAACTATTGGTTCTCATCTGCTGGCATGATCTATGGTAGTTGAGTACAATAGTTCCAGAAATAATACAGTCTACATTCTATATTTCTTAGACAGGCTATCCCATTTGCATTCATGCTACATTTATTGTGAATTCAATAAAGAATGTAGAACTCCCAAGAAGCATTAAATAAACATGACCAGGTATGGAGCAGTGGAGCTTTCCCTTTCGTAGTCAATAATTCAGGAGCTTTCTCCTGGGGCAAAAATCTTTTATTTTTTTTTTTCTCCTTCACAGACATTGTGTCTGAAAAAACTCAATTATACCTTCACAATAATAAAACCTACACCCCTATCAATGCTTTAAATTCCTCTGCAATGCTGAGAATGGCAGTAAGGGGCAACAATATACCTTCTACATCTTAGTCCTTTGTGAGATGATGCGCTGGTTTATCTTTTTAGCAAATCTAAAATCCTTATAGTTTCGGGTGTGGTTTAGCCTTAAAGGGACAGGATCACTTAAACATTGTTTTTAGTGTGGATGTAGAGAATAAAAAAATTATTTAAAATGATCTATACAGTGTATTAGCAAAACTGCAAGAAAATGCCTAAATTAGGAGAATTATTGTTTTTTTTTTGTATGTAAAATCACCTGTGGCCTGATTTGAAAATGATCACCTGTTTTCAATGGGAAATGTGTCATTTGCATACCGTGCCACAGGTGATGTCATCAGCAGGGGACTCCACAGACACATTTAAAACACATTTTTCTCCTAATTTAGGCATTTGCTGCAATTTTGCCAAAACAATGGATAGATCATTTGTTAATGCTCTACATGCACAGTAAACACAATGTTTAGGAGATACAGTCCTTATAAAGTGGCCGGCACTTTTAGCTCAGTATTTTCTGTATGTCTCACTTCTAGGGTTGCCACCTTTTCTTCAGAAAAGTACCGGCCTTGGTACTGTCTCCATAGACTTAACATTGGCCTGAAGCCAATTTTTTACCGGCCTGCCGGTAAAATACCGGCCAGGTGGCAACCCTACTCACTTCAGATGTAAACGCAGATTGTGAATCCCAGTTTGACACCTGCAGTCAGATCTCAAAATACACAGATAAATAAATATAAAATAATCATAAATAATTCCGATGGTGCTGTAGAGTCAATTAGCTAAATCCTTAGCAAACTTGGGACCCTCAACATTGCTCAGTTTAACGATCACTCTGATCTGTAAACCTAGAAAATACACTGATGTTTATGTGTCATTTTTTTACCCTCTTTTTTTCAATACTTTGAAAAGTAACATTTTGCAGACTCTCCCGGGGAATGATTCCCTCACGATGGCATCTTCTGCTCTATGCAAATGTGGGCATCCCAAGCATGTTCCAAGAACCAATCACAGGACTCTGATGGAGATGGATGGGAATGTCCGCTGCACGTGTGCAGGATGTAAATGACATCACAGTTATGTCACTTAGCTGCCTTGCACTTGATCCCAAGAGCTCGCAAGAGAATTTTCTAAATATGATGCCTGAGGAACAGGACGTGGTCATTTGTATTTCTCAAGAGGCGCAGCAGCAGCTGGGGATTATATAATCGGACAGTCTAAAAGGTGTCTCGCAAGGCCAAAGTCTCATCCAACCTAATGCAGTTTACTTCATGGGTCAGAAGAAGAAGAGTTTTGAAGTACCACGAACAGGCTAAATGTTAAAGCTTCCCTGAACAAAGTAACTCTGACCGAGACTTAGAAATTCAAACTAGCTTTCTCAGACAAAGAGAGTTTATAAAGGATAACAACAGGTGTTTTAAATAGAAACGATTTAATGAAATAAATACAAATAATGCACCTTATTGAGCCCTCTTTGCTCTATATAGCTCTATCAGAGGGCGGACATGTTTAGAATCTTTGCTCTGTATAGATCTATCAAAGGGCGGACATGTTTAGAATCTTTGTTCTGTATAGCTCTATCAAAGGGCGGACATGTTTAGAATCTTTGTTCTGTATAGCTCTATCAGTGGGCGGACATGTTTAGAATCTTTGCTCTATATAGCTCTATCAGGGGGCGACATGTTGTTTAGAATCTTTGCTTTCTATAGCTCTATCAGGGGGTGGACATATTGTTTAGAATCTTTGCTCTCTATAGCTCTATCAGTGGGTGGACATGTTGTTTAGAATCTTTGCTCTCTATAGCTCTATCAGTGGGTGGACATGTTGTTTAGAATCTTTGCTCTGTATAGCTCTATCAGGGGCTGGGCATGTTGTTTAGAATCTTTGCTCTGTATAGCTCTATCAGGGGGTGGACATGTTGTTTAGAATCTTTGCTCTGTATAGCTCTATCAGGGGGCGGACATGTTTAGAATCATGTTTTATAATCTGGCCCAAGATTCCAAACATGTCCGCCCCCTACTAGAGCTATACAGAGCAATGAGGGCTCAATAAGAGTTACTTTATTTGTATTCCCTCTTTAACAGATTTCTATTTAAAATGCACTCTTTCAAATAAAACAGTTTAAATCCTTTAAATCTGGCTTTGCTAAACATTTGACTACCATTTAACAGAGAACTTTGGTGAAGAATGAGGGAATGATTATTCTAGAATAAAATTATTTACCATATTGTCATGTTCTGTCCAAATGCAAATCAAACAATCAATATAAGAACATCTGCATCTTCCCCTGCGAGTATTTTACCGGCAGGCTGGTACAAAAAATTGGTTTGAGGCCAATGTTAAGTCTATGCAGGAAGTAGCATGGCCGGTGGCAACCCTAGTCCCAGGCCTCCCCCTAACGATGGATTGTGCAGGGCGGGGGTATTTTACACCTGCCCCCAGATAATGGTGACATCTGATCACCCCATCATATCAAAAATGTTTTAAATTTTTTTTTTGATTGGTCAATTAAAATGAATAAAATACAATGGCATTAAATTGAAGGGAAGAAGATGGCATCTCAACTGCTGTGCAGGAAGAGGGGCTGACGATCTATTGTAGAGCGCAATGTGTTGCCCAGTACTCTGGCACTCAAAGAGTTAACGTGTGCTAAGGATGACATCATAGAGTCAGGAAGGGAGGAAAGAGGAAAGAATGAATCAGTGAGGTCACCCCAGACTAGACTATCACCACTGATATAACAAACACACCCTCTTCCCTGGAATGGGGTCCTGAGGAAGGTAATTTGCATAAAGTGATGGAGCACAGAAAGGACACAGCCAGTGGGATGTTCACAGACCTGGCAGGATGCTGCCACATGTGGTCAGCTTGTGTGATCTCTGCACAATGTTACATACAGCTCTGCCAGCAACACAGCACCTGCTGCTCTGTCTGCACACACCACTATGCAAGCAGGGCACGCCGGCACACCACATGACAAGCAGCACACTGAACCACAACGCCACAATCAGGAGTAACAACACAACAAGCAGGGCAGCATCCCACCAACACTTATCACACACAGACAGCCAGTGTCTTAAAGAAGAAATAAAAGTTCATCTTCTCAATACATAAACAGTATTTTCCTATACACACACATGTGCATGTACATACAAAGTACATATAGAGTATTCTCTGCCTTAAAAGCTGAGTTTATATCATATAAAAGCAGGCAGATTAGGGAGAACACATGGGAGCTTTATTCATGGGGAAAAACATCAATACTCCAGGTCTGCACTGGTTACAGACCCTAACTGGTCTGTATATCCCTGATTACAGCTCTGGGATAAACCATTTTATTTATTAAATCTCCCTGAATAAAACAGCTAAATGATCACCTTAATACAGACACCCAGCATTAATCCACAAATTAATCCACTAACCTTACAGAACAAGATGCTACATTACAATCAGAATACCAGGCTACAGAATAGGTTACTGGGTTACATACCATATATTTATATATATTTATATATATATAGGCTTATTTGGGACTCACCTTTTATCCAGGAGTCTGCTCTGTGTGTCTCTCTCTATCAGCTGAACTCCCTGAATTAAAGATTCTCAGACACAGTCCCAGCATCAGTACCACTGCCAGGCTCTCCCCATGACATCACCTCTCAGGCTTCCCATTGGCTGGGCTAGCAAGCTCTGTGATTGGACGGCATCTTCTGGGGATGCTGAGTTTTCCTGAGTAACCCACTGCATATAGGCAGAGAATGATGTCACCACATAGAGCTCTTTTTTTCCCCTCTCTCCATCACCATACAAGACACAAAGCCGCTACAAAAAAATAAATAAATAAATATATATATTTATATATTTAAAAAATATATTTTTCATCAGCAAGTTTTAAATACGTGTCATGATAGCATAGATACATAGGATGGTTTAAGGTTTATGATGCATATTGTCTTTGTTTTTTAAAGTGTGTGTGTGTGTGTGTGTGTGTGTGTGTGTGGGGGGGGGGGGGGGGGGGGTATTCACCTTGTATTTTTTATAATGATGAGCCCCCCCCCCCCCCCCCATAATCCTCTCACTTTCGTTTGTGTATGATGTTTTTACACCTTTTTTTATACCTCAGTATAAATGACTCTCCTGGCATTTCTCCAGATTTTGATTTTAAATTCACATTTTTTATTTTTTTTAATTATTATTATTTGCCTCCATATATTTCCTTTTCTTTGCAGTTCTCTAGTTTTCAGATAGGGGTGGGGTGGGGTATGTTAACCATTTAAGTGCCAACGGCAGAAGAGACTGGCAAAGCTATAGGATATTATTTTAGGGAGATATGTGATGCGGATCAGTAAAAATAAACCAACTGGTTTGGGAAATGAAAGTGTAGCATTTATAGGATAGGGGAAAGTGAGGATTACATGTTAAAGTGTAACTTTCCACTGGTCAGTTAACACGTTACTGTTGGTAATTAATGTAAGAAGCAAGGAGAATTTACTCCTTAGGCTGTTTGGGACATTTTTGGTCATTCTGGACACTGACTGCTTTAACATTTCTGCGGTGTTTGTGTTTAGCTGTAATTTTCCTCTCTTATTTAACATACCCACACATCTCATATTCTGTTTTTTTCGTCACCATAGATAGGTGTTTCTTAAAAACCATTGTTTTCATCAGATAATATAGTTTAAAGTCATAAAATATGGTAAAATAAAAAAACAACACTTTTTCTAACTTTGACCTGAAAAATCTTTTATGTAATTACAAACTGTAAAAAAGACCCCATCTATACTGTTTCTAATATATGCCCTGAGTTTAGAAATGTTAATGTTTTTTCTCCTACAGTGAGCTTTTGACCCCATCCCTAGCCCTAAATATAACCCTTGCACTAAACCTGACCCTAACTCGTCTGCAACCCTAACTGCAACTTTAACCCTAACCCTAGATCTAGGGTTAGCCTCTAGGGGCAGTCAAGCAACAGTACCCGAGCAATGGAAGTCATTTTTTTACCACTCCCGTTGCTCATGTCAGATAATGGGCAAGCGCCATATTGGAGGAGCAGTGGGTGATCACGGTGCCCTGGGGGGGGTTGTCAAATTTTGGTGTGGTGTGAAGCTTCGACAGTGAGGCACTATAGCTACACTGTTATAGCATAGGCACTGACCGCTGATCGCTGCCTAAGCGGGATTGACCACATGACCTGCCAGGCACATCAATTGTCGCCAACTGCCTGTTTTTGAATGACTGTGTTGGGAAGGGGTTAAAGAGTAACCAAAATAAAAACAATGTACCGTACATAACATTGAAGACTAGATCCGTAAGACCAATAATTCAAAGCTTTTTTTAATCAGACAAAAATATTGGAATAAAAAAAAAAAAATATATATATATATATACATTTTGGATTTATTGGAGATAGTCACCCACTTTTTAAGCAATGTTTGTGTCTTTTTTTATTTTAAATTATATATATATATATATGTATAAATTAAAATAAAAAAAACCCAAAAATTGCATGAAAAGCTATTTTAAGAAAGAATATATATATATATATATGGCTCACTAATATTAAGAAGCGTCAGAACTTCCCGGATTTATGGAGCAAACTCTAGCCTTTATTTTTTGTAGAGTTAGTGTTCCACGTGGCCATAAACACCAATAATGCCATTTTTATACATAAACCTACATTTCTCTTGTTTTATGCATTTGCTTGAATTCTGCCAACACAATGTACAGATCATTTATTCTCTATATTTACAGTATGAGCAATATTTAGGTTGACAGAGTCCATTTAAATGTAGATTTTCAACAACCTAAGAATAAGTCTCTATAGACCAGCATTGAGTTATTAATATTTATAACCACTGGGAAGAAACTACCCGATTTGTTTGTTCTGTCCTGAAATCTGTTTTTTTTTTTTTTTAAAGCCAGCTCTAAAACAGAGGTGCGAATCTGCTGTCTGCAGCAAAATATAGAGTCACTTGATTGATATTCTGGAAGCATAGGGCAGGTCCGCACAAATAGAGGAATATTTAAAAAAAAAACAAGTCACTTACCTGCTCTGTAAATGTAATTGTCTCCTCTGTGCCTCGTGTGTTGAGTTGAAAACATGTTGGGAAAAGTATTAAACAGAAGAGGGAAAAAAAAAAAAAAAAAAAAATTTATATATATATATATATATATATATATATATTTTAGTTTAATGAAAAATTATTTCTGAATCCCAAACCTGGGAAAAGAAAAATGCAATTTAATTTAACTCTCTGCAAAAAGTAAAAAAAAAAATATATGCACTTCTGTTTAATTGAAAGATTGCATCAAGTGTAGGCATTATATTAGAAATACTGTATTGAGCCCTCTTCGCTATGTACAGCTCTCAGCGGACATGTTTAGAATCTTGCGTCAGTTAAGGATGATCTGACCAGAGATTCTAAACACTAGAGAACTAAACAGGGCGTGTCACGCCAGGAGGAAGCCCAGAATGGGCGAAAACGCGTAACATGCTCACCCCATACTGCACTTACCTGGATTATAGCCGCTGCTATTTTCATTTATGGACTTTTATTTAATTGTTTTACTATGGTTTATGCTGGTTCTGAATACTGACTGTATCCACACGGACCATCCCAACTTTCAGCAAGACATCTCTGTCGCCCAGCGCGAGATCCTGAGGATACAGACGATACTTTCACGTAAGATACTCCGTGTTTTTTTTAATTTTTATAATGAATATGAAATCAGGGATTTATTCATAAGAGAACTGCAGGGAATTCAAACTTACAGAATGTATAATTAATATCTGTTCAGAGGGAAATTAATAATTAAGTTGGTTCTATGGGATCCTCTCCTTGATTAAGTAACCGGCTCCCCTGGATACACTTGTATTATACATTGTGCAAGTAAACTTTATATGTCCAGCAAAATTGAGCTGTACAATAAAAGGAAAACAACTATATTTCTGCCGAGTGTTCTGTGCAGTCCTCCTGTGTAATATACGTGCGTACTGTTATCGCTTGGTAGACTTAGTTTCATTTTTTAAACACTTTAAAATAAATATTGCTCCCCCCCCCCTCCCCCAGGCTCCAGCCGCATGCCTGAGAGCTGAGTGGGAAGATCAGTCAAATCTTGATATTTGTGAGTAAATATTTAGACTCCAAATTCTCCAGCTTTACATATTTTATAATTATTGTGTGGATGTAGTATCTATACTGCACTGGAGACTAAAATTCCTGAGAGAATGAGACTGTTCTGGAAAACTGTGAAAGTGCAATCCCAGGAAAAAAAAACAGGCACAGTCTGGAGGGTGGAGAGCTATGGGACGTCACAGGGCGTGGCAGCATTGAGCGCGAGACTTTCCGGTATAGATAATTGGTGCCTCTGGCTCATTTACCAGCATTTAGACTTTATGTCTGCTAGACACAGGTGAAATGCAATGCTGCCTGTGCACAGTGCAATAAACATCAAAGAAAGAGGGAAAAAAAAAAAAAGTCCCAGCAAATTCAGGACTGTTCTCAACTATGGTATAGATTTCTGGAAATGAACAATTTCATCAGGACATCGCCAGACTTGTCTTTTAATACTTTTACAAAATCTGGGCTTCAAAACAAGTTTGACAGTAATTCCTGTAGGATTATTGGCTTACAGTCACTAGTGTTGGGAATAATGTACTCAAACTTGTGACTGGTATTGTCAGTGCTGTCTGGGTATTAGTAGTCAAGGTTGAGAAGAGTGCTATGCGCACCACTGATATATTCAAGGAATGAGATCACTTCTGTACTATTTTTATGTTTCTTTGCTGACTAATCTTTTTTTTTGATATAATGAGCTCAGTTTGAGGCCATACGTACATGTTAGATTCCTGCTTCAGTTCTGTAGCAGTGCTTCCATCGGGGGGGTTAGCAGTCTTAGAAGGGTCCCGCTGTTGTGGGGTCCATCACTTAGGGCTTTAATCATGAAAGAAGGTAATTTGAATCTTAATGTAGAGTACCCACCTGCTATGTAGAAGTGCAGCTAAGTGAGATGTACTACACAGTAACAGATAATGAGAAATGTAGATATGCCATGGGGTCCATGAGAAAGGTGAGAGCTACTTACCTTGCTAGGTAACATAGTGGAAACATGACTGCTGCTGTTTGTATGTGTGCATGAGTGTGTTTGTATGTGTGCGTGGGTGTGTTTGTAAGTGTGCCGGGGTGTGTTTGTAAGTGTGCCTGGGTGTGTTTGTAACTGTGCATGGGTGTGTTTGTATGTGTGCATGGGTGTGTTTGTATGTGTGCATGGGTGTGTTTGCAAGTGTGCATGGGTGTGTTTGCAAGTGTGCATGGGTGTGTTTTTAAGTGAGCATTGGTGTGTTTGTATGTGTGCATGGGTGTGTTTGCAAGTGTGCATGGGTGTGTTTGTAAGTGAGCATGGGTGTGTTTGTATGTGTACATGGGTGTGTCTGTCTGTGTGCCTGGGTGTGTTTGTAAGTGTGCATTGGTGTGTTTGTATGTGTACATGGGTGTGTTTTTATGTGTGGTTGTAGTGCCAGAGCTTTATATTTTGATTGGTTGCTATGTTTGATAGATGAATATGTTCTTTTTAGTATATGTCTGCTTATCGCTTTGTTTGTAATTGTGCTGGATGTGTATAATTAAATTGCATGCGTGGAATAGACCCATGACCCATGGAGTCTCCTCTTTATGACAACACTGGTGGCACGGTATGCAAATTAAAGACACCACAAGCACATTTAAAACCCATTTTTCTCCTATTTTAGGTACTTAATAAAATATCACAAATAAAGTACTTTATTGAGCCCCCTCTGATAACACTGTCAGGGGCAGACATCTTGGGCTTGATCTTCCTACAGCAGAAGTCGGTATATATAACACAGTGTATCATTTATCATTTTCAATCATTTGCTAAAGTCACAGTAAAAACAATGCATAGGTGACAGTACTGCAAACGAGGGGTTATAGGGGTTACGTTTGTATGATTAGTTCATTAGTTCATTGTGATCATGCGCTAAGTGTTTGATATATATATATATATATATATATATTAATGCAGTAAAAACAATGTTTAGAGGAGACAGTCCCTTTCATGAAAAAATCCAAATAAATCCATATTGAGCCCTCTCTGCTCTGCATTTCCCTATCTTTGTCTCTATCAGGGGGCAGACATGTTGTTTAGAATCCTGGGTCAGATGGGTCAGCTGTAGGAAGATCTGACTCAAGATGGTGCTGTAATTTGCATTTTTTTTTTATTAAAACATTTCTACTTAAAAATGCCTGGATTTGCCGCAATCTTTCCCTGACAGTTGTCCTTTAAGCACAGTGCTGCTTTTGTACCGTGCAACGCTGGATGACACATAAAACAATATAAACTCACACACAAATCATAGTGTAATAAGTTGAATACAAATGGTATTGAATAATATATATTATCGCACTCACAAACCCAGGTGAGTGTCAGGCATCAATAAACAGTTGTCCAGGATATCTGGAGAAGATGTTTCTGTGCAAAAAGAATAAAAAGATAGAGCAGTACAGTTTGATAGTAAAAAAAAAACGGCCTGCTTTATTGGAGCAACTTACAACATTGAAGGGCCCAATAATTGGGCTAAAACAGCATAAAAACACAGTCTGGAGAATAGTCCCATGCAAGGTGCAGATAATAAATGCCTCCCTACGCGTTTCACCGAGTGCTGTCTCGTCTTCCTCAGGAGAAATGGCTTCCTTACCTCCGTCTGCATGTAAGTACTGTGATGAGTACTCTGAAGCAGCTGCGTTTTTCACGTACAAAGTTTTATTTATTAAAATATCTTTTAATTGTTTTTTTTTGTACTGTGCCAGCCAAACAGGCACGAATAACAGGACTGTCCCAGCAAATCCAGGACTGTCGGCAGGTACGCTATTGCTTTATCCTCAACTAGAGCCATTTCCAGTCAATATAACAGTCAGGGAGAATGCTTTAAAAACCACCCACTGACTATATGTTACATGGTTATATATAATGCATACTGCACTGCAATCCTTACTGCCCTGCAGTGTGCATATATTAATTGTGTCCGTACCCTCTCCTTATAGAGTAGATGCAGCATTTTACACTCTGCTGTGCGCAGTCAGCATGGCAATCCAAGAAAGGGTTAATCTGCAGCCAGACTTCTGCTTCTTTCTGATTGGACCTTGATTACATCATAATAATAGGAGCCAGCCAATGGCAGGCCGAGGATTCAGAGCCAGGCTTCCCATACAGGAGCTTGATCTGTAAATTGGCTGCAGTGGGAAGGTGACATCATTTTAATTAGTCTCGGGTCTCACTGCAAGGTATTACTCAGTACGGGAGAGAGGAATATTTCTCAGACACCGATGACATCACAGCCATCTCCAAAACCCAGCACAATCATCCATTCCTCTCACGGACCCCCACCCCTGTGACAAGGGGGGCTGTGCATGATCTCACACTGTGAGCTCATCGGATTATATTTAAAGGCCAGTGACATTTCTTGTTAGAATTGGTGCTACGCATTTGCAGCTTCTTTCTTAATTATCGCGCACAAATTACCACATTTTTTTTTTTTACAGGAACATTTGGCATCGAGCTCCAGGCTATCCAGTGCAGAGGCAGGGTAATTTCCCGGGCCGTATTAATAACGGGACAGGCCTGGAATTTGACGGGACAGGACCTCTCGAACAAAAAAAAAAAAAACAGGATTATTGGCAACTGTTACTTTATTATAAAACACGAGACTGGCGCTGGTTGTCAAGGGTTAAATGGGATCATAGGGAGATATCCATAAAAAAATAAAAACTATTGTGGGTCTAAACTTGGTGCAGTTGCCATAGAAACCAGCGGAATGTTCCTGCTGATGACATCACCTTCGGAACTTTACTCAGTAATTTTTTTTTTTTTTTTTTATAAATAATCCCCAATTCTTTGTTTTATTAATTCATTATTCCTTTTGTCTGAGCAAATCTTCCGCTTGGTACATAGAATGTGTCGGCAGATAAGAACCATTCGGTCCATCTAGTCTGCCCAATTTTTCCAAATACTTTTATTAGTCCCCCGTTCCCGGTCTTATAGCTAGGATACCTTATACCTATCCCATGCATGTTTAAACTCCTTGACTATGTTTACCTCTACCACTTCTACTGGAAGACTATTCCATGCATCCACTACCCTCTCAGTAATGTAATACTTTCATTAGTCCCTGACCTTATCTTATATCTAGGATAGCCTTATACCTATCCCATGCATGCTTAAACTCCTTCACTGTATTAACCTCTACCACTTCTACTGGAAGACTATTCCATGCATCCACTACCCTCTCAGTACAGTAATACTTTCATTAGTCCCTGGCCTTATCTTATATCTAGGATAGCCTTGTGTCTATCCCACGCATGCTTAAAATCCGTCACTGTGTTTACCTCTACCACTTCTACTGGAAGACTATTCCATACATCCACTACCCTCTCAGTAAAGTAATACTTCCTGATATTACTTTTAAATTTTTGCCCCTCTAATTTAAGACTATGTCCTCTAGTTGTGGTAGTTTTTCTTCTTTTAAATATACTCTCTTCCTTTACTGTGTTGATTCCCTTTATGTATATAAATGTCTCTATCATATCCCCCCTGTTACGTCTTTCCTCCAAGCTTTACATGTTAAGATGCTTTAACCTTTCCTGGTAAGTTTTATCCTTCAACCCATGAACCAGTTTAGTAGCCCTTCTCTGAACTCTCTCCAAAGTATCAATATCCTTCTGGAGATACGGTCTCCAGTACTGCGTACAATACTCCAAGTGAGGTCTCACCAGTGCTCTGTACAATGGCATGAGCACTTCCCTCTTCCTACTGCTAATACCTCTCCCTATACAACCAAGCATTCTGCTAGCATTTCCTGCTGCTCTATTGCATTGCCTACCTACCTTCAAGTCCTCTGAAATTATTACTCCTAAATCCCTTTCCTCAGATGTTGAGGTTAGGACTGTACCAAATAGTCTATATTCTGCTTTTGGGTTATTACGCCCAAGGTGCATAATCTTGCACTTGTCCACATTAAATGTCAGTTGCCACTGCTCTGACCATTTTTCTAGTTTAGCTAAATCATTTGCCATTTGGTTTATCCCTCCATGAATATCAACCTTGCTGCAAATCTTTGTATCATCAGCAAAAAGACATACTTTGCCAACAAGACCTTCTGCAATATCGCTAATAAAAATATTAAAGAGAATGGGTCCAAGAACAGATCCCTGAGGTACCCCACTAGTAACAAGACCTTGCATCGAATATACCCCATTGACTACAACCCTCTGTTGCCTGTCACTCAGCCATTGTCTAATCCATTCAACAATATTGAAACCCAAACTCAAAGATTTCAGTTTATTGATAAGCCTTCTATGTGCGACAGTGTCAAAAGCCTTACTGAAATCTAGGTAAGCAATGTCTACTGCACCACCCTGATCTATTATTTTAGTCTCCCAATCAAAAAAATCAATAAGATTAGTTTGGCATGATCTCCCTGAAGTAAACCCATGCTGTCTCTGATCTTGAAATCCAAGCGACTTTAGATGTTCAACAATCCTATTCTTTAACAAGGTTTCCATTATTTTCCCCACTACTGAAGTAAGACTTACTGGTCTATAGTTGCCCGCCTCCTCCTTACTACCTTTCTTGTGAATGGGCACAACATTAGCTAATTTCCAATCTTCTGGAACTACTTCTGTTAACAATGATTGGTTAAATAAATCTGTTAACGGTTTTGTGAGTACACCACTAAGTTCTTTTAATAACTTTCAATGTATCCCATCAGGTCCCATCGACTTATTTGTCTTTACTTTAGACAGCTGAAGTAAAACCTCTTCCTCTGTAAACTTACATGTATCAAAAGACTCATTAGTCTTTTTCCCAAAATGAGGTCCCTTACCCTCATTTTCATTTGTAAAAACTGAACAAAAATATTCATTAAGGCAGTCTGCTAAGCCTTTATCCTCTCTACATAGCATCCTTCTTTTGGTTTTAATCTAACTAATCCTTGTTACGATGCTGCAGGATGTATGGGTAACTGCTAAACTGCCGTTAGTTGTAAATTAAGGGCCGTTCTTGATCCAATGCTCAACGCTGACGCAGTTAACGGGCGCGGCTAACGCTTTATCACATCTGTTAAAATAAACCTATATGAACAGGGTTTGTGGGAATTACCACACAAACGGTGATTGAGTGGGGACCGGTAAAAATGAACAGGTAAAAAAAGATAAACATTCCAGAAACTGTAAGAAAGATGGCAAGATAGGCAAAGAATGCAGAGACAGAGTGAGATAGGCAAAGACTGGCAGAGACAGAGCAAGATAGGCAAAGACTGGCAGAGACAGAGTAAGATAGGCAAAGACTGGCAGAGAGAGAGTGAGATAGGCAAAGACTGGCAGAGACAGAGTAAGATAGGCAAAGACTGGCCGAGACAGAGTATGATAGACAAAGACTGGCCGAGACAGAGTGAGATAGGCAAAGACTGGCAGAGACAGAGTAAGATAGGCAAAGACTGGCCGAGACAGAGCAAGATAGGCAAAGACTGGCAGAGACAGAGTAAGATAGGCAAAGACTGGCCGAGACAGAGTATGATAGACAAAGACTGGCCGAGACAGAGTGAGATAGGCAAAGACTGGCAGAAACAGAGTGAGTTAGGCAAAGACTGGCAGAGACAGAGTAAGATAGGCAAAGACTGGCAGAGACAGAGTGAGATAGGAAAAGACCGGCAGAGACAGAGTGAGATAGGCAAAGACTGGCAGAGACAGAGTAAGATAGACAAAGACTGGCAGAGAGAGAGTGAGATAGGCAAAGACTGACATAGACAGAGTGAGATAGGCAAAGACTGGCAGAGACTGTAAGATAGGCAAAGACTGGCAGAGACAGAGTAAGATAGACAAAGACTGGTAGAGACAGAGTAAGATAGACAAAGACTGGTAGAGACAGAGTGAGATAGGCAAAGACTGGCAGAGACTGTAAGATAGGCAAAGACTTGTGGAGACTGTAAGATAGGCAAAGATTTGCAGAGACTGTAAGATAGGCAAAGACTGGCAGAGACAGAGTAAGATAGACAAACACTGACAGGGACAGAGTAAGATAGACAAAGACTGGCAGGGACAGAGTAAGATAGGCAAAGACTGACAGAGACTGTAAGATAGGCAAAGACTGGCAGGGACAGAGTAAGATAGGCAAAGACTGACAGAGACAGAGTAAGATAGGCAAAGACTGGCAGAGACAGAGTAAGATAGGCAAAGACTGGCAGAGACAGAGTAAGATAGGCAAAGACTGGCAGAGACTTACCAATCTGTCCCTTAGACTTGTTAATACACCTCCTAGGACTGCCAATTCTCCTCCTAGGACTGCCAATTCACCTCCTAGGACCACCAATTCTCCTCCTAGGACCGCCAATGCTCCTCCTAGGACTTCCAACGCACCTCCAGACTCCATGGTGTCCAGTAGGAGTAACCAGACAGCACAGACATCCTCCGAGCCTGCCTGACACTTCCGCCGGGGTCTGTGAGGTAAAACGCTCGGGGGTCACCTCACCTCTATTCTGAGTTCTGATTATAAGACGACCTCGAATATCAGACAAGGGGACTTTGTTTTTAGAGCATTTGCCCTGAAAAAAACTCATCTTATATTTGAGCAAAAAGAAGTAAGACCATGTAAAAAAACATCAGAAAAAAAGATTTAAAAAATGTAAAAAAAGTGTCAGGGAGATAAATACATGAGCAGCACAGGCATCAATGAGTATCCACAATGAGTGGGAAGGAGACCCCTGTACAATGATTCAACACTGGAAGAAAAGGGGACCTTGAACTACGTGTGAGGTGGGGATTTACCTGAATAACAACCACAATGAGATACGTTCAAATCATAAATGTATTTATTTTCTCCTTTAATCCAATAGAAAATGTCTGGTTTTTCCCATATATTTCTAAAAAAAAAAAGTGAAATAATAAACTGGCGTAGGGGAGGGAGGGGGCAGTGAAAGGGGTGCAGAGTTTGGAAGCGGAGGAGTACCACCGGGTCATAGGAATGGTAAGTAACTACTTAACAGTATTATTTACTCATCATCATCTGATTGAGGATGATCTACTGAGGATCTACCGATATCCAGGCACATAAGCTCCATATGTCCTAGGCGTGTGCTGCACTGTATATACATCCGGGATACAGACGGCAGCTGCAAATTCGGCATCAGAGTCACTCATTCTTTTGCCAATTCAACCAGGACGAAAAGTATACGAATTTTGTGTGGGTATTGCGGCAGGAGGAGGGGTACACTAGAAGTAAGCATGCTGCATTTACAATTTAGCGTATTTGTATTGCAAAAGTTGGCTGCGGTGTTTAGCTCTAGCCTCACACTCCTGTTGGTATATCATTCTCATCTGTGCCTGCTCCGCAGCTACCGCACCCAGAGCTCTCTCCCTGCCATCCTCCTCCTTGTTAAAGCAAGCACAGCACAACAGGTGCAAGCTCCACCAATCACAGAACGTGATGGGGCAGAGCTTTCCGCCGTTGCTCTGTGCTTGGATTAACAAGGAGGAGGAGGTAAAAACAGTTGGCGAGGGGGGGGGGGGGGGGGGAGTTTAAAATATAAAATAAATAAAGTGTAGAAATGTCTGTGGAAGTGTGTGTCAATGTGTATAAGTGTGTCAATGTGTATAACTATGTGTGTGTTACTGTCTGTGTAAGTGTGTGTACATGAGTGTCTGTGCAAATGTATCCTGTGTCTAAGTGTGTAAAGGTGGCTGTGTGTGTATTTATGTATGTGTGACAGTGTGTATAAGGGTGTCTGTGTAAATGTATGTCTGTGAGGGTGACTAAGTGTGTAACTGTGTTTGTGTGACTGTGTGTATTTATGGATGACTGTGTGTATTTATGTGTGACTGTGTGTATTTATGTGTGACTGTGTGTATTTATGGATGACTGTGTGTATTTATGTGTGACTGTGTGTATTTATGTGTGACTGTGTGTATTTATGTATGACTGTGTGTATTTATGTGTGACTGTGTGTAAGTGTGTTCTTGCCCGGGGCCCTCACTGCGCTCATCAATTTATCACATGGAGGGCACCAGCCCCCAACCAGCTGGCGTCTATTTCCCGCCTCGTGCACTCAGCGTGCGTAGAGGGAAGACTGTGCGGAGGAGACGGCCGGGGACGCGAGAGCAGCAGCAAGGTGAATACTGGGGAAGGCAGAAGAGGAGATTATGCTTTTATTGGGTAAACTAACTGTGGCATATTGGCTGTAGCCTATTAATTGGCAAACTAGCATAGGTATATAAATGGGAAAACTGTCTGTGACATATCAATGGGCAAATTGGCTGCTGTATATTAATGGACAAACTGGCTGTGGCATATTAATGGGCAAAATAACTGGCATATTACTGGGGAAACTGGTGTATTTTAATGGACGAACTGGAATTTTTATTGGGCAAACTGTAACGTTTTTAATAGGATACCTAGCTGTTGCTTATGTTAATGGCAAAGTGTACCCTAAGTACACCTCTGCAAATGGGCTTCCCATGTGCTGCTTTGCTGCCTCTCATAGCCAGCTCTGCAGATCGGTGCCATGTTTCCCCTTAGACCTCAGTCAGCGCTTTCTGCTCTTTCCGTGCACAGTGATGACTTAGAGCGTCGGAACATAATGGTCAGAGTCATCACTATGTGCGGGGAGATCAAGGCAGCATTAATTGAGTTCTGAGATGAGGTCAGCATGGGGCATGGACAAGGGACATGGGAAGAGACAAATACATGGTAGGTAGGAGGTATAGGAGAAAGATATGGGGGAGAGACAGACAGACATGGGGTATGAGTGGAGAAAGACAAACATGGGGTATGAGTGGAGAGAGAGAGAGACAGACATGGGCAATGAGTGGAGAGTGAGAGACAGACATGTGGAATGAGTGCAGAGTAAGAGACAGACATGGGGAATGAGTGCAGAGTGAGAGACAGACAGACATGGGGAATGAGTGCAGAGTGAGAGACAGACAGACATGGAGTATGAGTGGAGAGAGAGAGACAGACATGGAGCATGAGTGGAGAGAGAGAGACAGACATGGAGCATGAGTGGAGAGAGAGAGACATGGAGCATGAGTGGAGAGAGAGAGAGACATGGAGCATGAGTGGAGAGAGAGATGGACATGAGGGTATGTGGAGAGAGAGAGACAGACATGAGGGTACGGGGAGAGAGAGACAGACATGAGGGTACGGGGAGAGAGAGACAGACATGAGGGTACGGGGAGAGACAGACCGACATGAGGGTATCGGGAGAGACAGACAGACATGAGGGTACGGGGAGAGAGAGACAGACATGAGGGTACCGGGAGAGAGAGACAGACATGAGGGTACAGGGAGAGACAGACAGACATGAGGGTACGGGGAGAGACAGACAAACATGAGGGTACGGGGAGAGACAGACAGACATGAGGGTATGGGGAGAGACAGACAGACATGAGGGTATGGGGAGAGACAGACAGACATGAGGGTACCGGGAGAGAGAGACAGACATGAGGGTACAGGGAGAGACAGACAGACATGAGGGTACCGGGAGAGAGAGACAGACATGAGGGTATGGGGAGAGACAGACAGACATGAGGGTACCGGGAGAGAGAGACAGACATGAGGGTACAGGGAGAGACAGACAGACATGAGGGTACGGGGAGAGACAGACAGACATGAGGGTATGGGGAGAGACAGACAGACATGAGGGTATGGGGAGAGAGAGAGACACGTGAGTGACTGACTTGGTGGAATATTATTTATCACTCCTTGTGTACTTCTTTTCCAATGATGCTCAGCCAGACTAATGAGAGACTTTGGCTGGTTGGGAATCATGGGAACGGTAGTAAAAACACATCCTGCTAGCCAGCAAAAAGTCTCCCATGTTGCTGGCTGAGCATCATAGAAATAAATAAAACCACTACACAGTATTATGGCAAAATATATATCTTTATTTAAAATAAACGTTGGTCCTTTACATTAAAATAAAGTTTTCTCCCTTCCCCTCTCCCCAATATTGAAATGGGCATGTCTGGAACAGAGATGTCTAAAGGGGAGGAGTTCATAATATAGCCACGCCCACCCTTGGGCGCCAAAGGAAAACCTGCACCCAGGCGCCCGTGACCCTAGGATCGGCCCTGACCGCACCTCAGTGACTAGCTATCTCTTCTTGCCTCTCTATCATCTGGGAATGAAACCTTTCTTGGTTGTTTCCCATCATGGTCAGTTGCTGTTCCATGTGTGTCACATCATGCTGGGTACCAGCAATCAGACCAAAGACAGCAGCATTGTTTGCCGTCATTGGAGGATTGTCAGCACATTGCAGAGGTGATTTGTTCAAAACCTAAAGAGGAGAGTTCCTTATAGCAGGCACAAACCCTGGGCGAAATCCTGCGAAAGGAAGGTGTCAGGGAGTTTATTAGGAGCTTATAGCAGGGTTCAAAAGGCCAGATAAAGGAATAGTCAGGGAGACAAGCTGGGGTCAGTATAGACAGCAGATAAATCTGAATGATAAGCCAGGGTCAGGTTAGGAGAAGGTAATGAAGTCCAGGATACCAAATACAATGGTCAGAAGCAGGGAAATCAATGAAATAGGGTAATAAAAGGAAACTGTAGTAACCAATTTAGCAGCTTAAAGGTACACTACCACTTACATAAGATGTAACTAGATTACCAGTGCTTTTAAAACTAACACATAGAAGACATTTTTTTTACTATGTTTGAATTAATTCCATATAAAAGTAAAAAATTAAAATCTCCAGCATCCATTTTGTGAATTTTACCCATGATACAACATTATCCAAAATTTTCCTGTGTATCACAGTGGGCAGGTCTAGGTGGCTGTGTACAACCTTTTTTTTACCTGCCTTCCAACACAAAGAGAGGAGAATGACCAACTCAAACAGGATCATAACTCCGCCCCCTTGTGAATTCTGACTTATAGACTGCATTTAGGGGGTGGTACCCAAAAACACTATATTTCACAAAATGGCGGCGCCCAGTCACACTTGTTTAGTAAATTATTTCGTAAAATAAACTCACATAACAAAAACAAAAGAAATATCTGAAATCAACAATGCAAAAGGTCCGTGCTCGAACTTGACCCCGGACTTGACCCCGAACCCCATTGAAGTCAATGGGGACACGGACTTTTGGCCACTAAAATGCCTCTAAAATAGTCCTGCAAAGGGCTAGAGGGCTGCAAAAGGAATTAAAATGTGGGTAAGAGTAGGACAAGTGCCCTGCAAACAAATATGGATAGGGAAATAACTTCAAATAACATAAAATACATACAAATTAAAAATACTGTACTATTTAGCACCCAAAACTATTAGAATTAGGTTCTATTTGACTCTCAGATGTAATACATGTAATGCTATTGCTATTCTACAAACCAAAACAGAGTCAATTGACCTATTCGTATGAAAGGGGACTCTATTTCTGTTTATAGAATAGCACTAGCATTACATGTAAAGTCTATAAACCGAAAGACATTTGGTTTATCGAATACATGTAATACACTAGTACTGACTGAAGTCGGCACTTCATAGGTTTATAGAGCTCCAGGTCCTATAAAACCCTGGAACAAATAAAATAAGATTAGTTGTCTCCCTCTGCTGGCTGAAATGATGTGCTTCACTGTGTAGCATTATTTCTAATGTGTGTAGTCCCCAAACTAACATGGGCTTAGTTGCAGCAAACACCAGTGTAATGTAGCCTCGCAGGAATCTAATGGTGGATGTATGCCTGAATTAGTATGTCAGCTCCCACTGCGTGAGTTTCTGGTACAGATCTGAATGGTTGTAGCCAGCTTGAAGCCTGTGTATATATAGAATAGAGAAAATCAAATATACAAAATAGCAAAAGCTCCCAATAAAAGACCACAGATCGTTCATGTGTGTAAAGAAAATAAAAATGTTTATCATGACTATCCCACCAAAAAAAGATCAGATAATATACAGATAAATAAATAGAAAGATATCCACAAAATACACAGATCAGATTTACTCTCTAAAATGACACATACAAAGAGGACATAGTCTTAAATTAGAGGGACTGATTTAAAAGTAATATCAAGAAGTATTACTTTACTAAGAGGGTAGTGGATGTATGAAATAGCCTTCCAGATGAAGTGGTAGAGGTTAATACAGTGAAGGAGTTTAAGCATGCGTGGGATAGGTATAAGGCTATCCTAGATATAAGATAAGGCCAGGGACTAATGAAAGTATTACTTTACTGAGAGGGTAGTGGATGTATGGAATAGTCTTCCAGTAGAAGTGGTAGAGGTTAATACAGTGAAGGAGTTTAAGCATGTGTGGGATAGGTATAAGGCTATCCTAGATATAAGATAAGGCCAGGGACTAATGAAAGTATTACATTACTGAGAGGGTAGTGGATGCATGGAATAGTCTTCCAGATGAAGTGGTAGAGGTTAATACAGTGAAGGAGTTTAAGCATGCGTGGGATAGACACAAGGCTATCCTAGATATAAGACCGGGAACTGAGGACTAATAAAAGTACTCAAAAAAATTGGGCAGACTAGATGGACCGAATGGTTCTTATCTGCCGACACATTCTATGTTTCTATGTTTCTAATAAAAGTTATATAATAAATGCATATTGACAATTACTCGGAGAGGCGGCTCCAGCCCTGGCCTTTCTCTAAAGGTAGGCAATATATTTTACTAGCGTCTATTAATCACATGTACATGTTAAATTGTCAGCATGTTTATATTATGTACCTTTTATTAATATGTATGAGCCGTTTTAAGGAGTAGATTTGTTCTGTATATTTTGTGGATATATATATATATTTTCATGTTTATGTTATCTAATCATTTTGTTGGGTTGGTCATAATAAAGATATATATGCATGATGGATTTGCATTCCCTGCCCAAGATGGCAGCTCAGTTATCCAGAGTGGGGTGTTTTCATGTTTGATGTATATAGAATGTATATAGAACATACAGTGAGTCATCAGATGGGTCTATTCACTAAAATTAGACTTTGGAGGTCCACTTTCATTTTGAGTACAATTCGACATCCGATTTGAATTGTCCCCATTGGGAGTAATGGGAGGTGAAATGATTGACGCCATTTCTGAGACTCAGGTGCCGAATGAAAGTCGACCTCCAAAGTGGAATTTTAGTGGCCATATACCACGCATGCAAATTAATTATACACATACAGCACAGCATTAACAAACAAAGCGATAAGCAGGCATATACTAAAACATCACATATTCATCTATCAGACACAGCAACCAGTCAAACTTGAGTGTGGTCAAAACCCAGACAGTTGTCAAAGAGATCATGTATCCCTTGTTATCTGCCTGATCATGTATCCCATGTTACCTGCCTGATCCTGTATCTCGTGTTACCTGCATGATCATGTATCCCATGTTACCTGCCTGATCATGTATACCATGTTACATACATGATCAGCTATCCCGTGTTACCTGCCTGATCCGTATCCCGTTTAGCTGCATGATCACAAATCCCATGTTACCTGCATAATCATGTACCGTGTTACCTGCCTGATCATGTATCCCGTGTTACCTGCCTGATCATGTATCCCGTGTTACCTGCCTGATCATGTATCCCGTGTTACCTGCCTGATCATGTATCCCATGTTACCTGCCTGATCATGTATCCCGTGTTACCTGCCTGATCATGTATCCCGTGTTACCTGCCTGATCATGTATCCCATGATGTTACCTGCCTGATCATGTATCCCGTGTTACCTGCCTGATCATGTATCCCGTGTTACCTGCCTGATCATGTATCCCGTGTTACCTGCCTGATCACGTATCCCGTGTTACCTGCCTGATCATGTATCCCATGTTACCTGCCTGATCATGTATCCCATGTTACCTGCCTGATCACGTATACCGTGTTACCTGCCTGATCATGTATCCCGTGTTACCTGCCTGATCACGTATCCCTTGTTACCTGCCTGATCATGTATCCCGTGTTACCTGCCTGATCATGTATCCCGTGTTACCTGCCTGATCATGTATCCCGTGTTACCTGCCTGATCATGTATCCCGTGTTACCTGCCTGATCATGTATCCCGTGTTACCTGCCTGATCATGTATCCCGTGTTACCTGCCTGATCATGTATCCCGTGTTACCTGCCTGATCATGTATCCCGTGTTTCCTGCCTGATCACGTATCCTGTGTTACCTGCCTGATCATGTATCCCGTGTTACCTGCCTGATCATGTATCCTGTGTTACCTGCCTGATCATGTATCTCGTGTTACCTGCCTGATCATGTATCCCGTGTTACCTGCCTGATCATGTATCCCATGTTACCTGCCTGATCATGTATCCCGTGTTACCTGCCTGATCATGTATCCCGTGTTACCTGCCTGATCATGTATCCCATGTTACCTGCCTGATCATGTATCCCGTGTTACCTGCCTGATCATGTATCCCATGATGTTACCTGCCTGATCATGTATCCCGTGTTACCTGCCTGATCATGTATCCCGTGTTACCTGCCTGATCATGTATCCCATGTTACCTGCCTGATCATGTATCCCATGTTACCTGCCTGATCATGTATCCCGTGTTACCTGCCTGATCATGTATCCCGTGTTACCTGCCTGATCATGTATCCCGTGTTACCTGCCTGATCATGTATCCCGTGTTACCTGCCTGATCATGTATCCCATGATGTTACCTGCCTGATCATGTATCCCGTGTTACCTGCCTGATCATGTATCCCGTGTTACCTGCCTGATCATGTATCCCGTGTTACCTGCCTGATCATGTATCCCATGTTACCTGCCTGATCATGTATCCCATGTTACCTGCCTGATCATGTATCCCGTGTTACCTGCCTGATCATGTATCCCATGTTACCTGCCTGATCATGTATCCCGTGTTACCTGCCATATCATGTATCCCGTGTTACCTGCCTGATCATGTATCCCATGTTACCTGCCTGATCATGTATCCCATGTTACCTGCCTGATCATGTATCCCGTGTTACCTGCCTGATCATGTATCCCATGTTACCTGCCTGATCATGTATCCCATGTTACCTGCCTGATCATGTATACCGTGTTACCTGCCTGATCATGTATCCCGTGTTACCTGCCTGATCATGTATCCCGTGTTACCTGCCTGATCATGTATCCCGTGTTACCTGCCTGATCATGTATCCCGTGTTACCTGCCTGATCATGTATCCCATGTTACCTGCCTGATCATGTATCCCGTGTTACCTGCCATATCATGTATCCCGTGTTACCTGCCTGATCATGTATCCCATGTTACCTGCCTGATCACGTATCCTGTGTTACCTGCCTGATCATGTATCCCGTGTTACCTGCCTGATCACGTATCCTGTGTTACATGCTTGATCATGTATCCCGTGTTACCTGCCTGATCACGTATCCTGTGTTACCTGCCTGATCATGTATCCCGTGTTACCTGCCTGATCATGTATCCCATGTTACCTGCCTGATCATGTATCCCGTGTTACCTGCCTGATCATGTATCCCATGATGTTACCTGCCTGATCATGTATCCCGTGTTACCTGCCTGATCATGTATCCCGTGTTACCTGCCTGATCATGTATCCCGTGTTACCTGCCTGATCACGTATCCTGTGTTACATGCTTGATCATGTATCCCGTGTTACCTGCCTGATCACGTATCCTGTGTTACCTGCCTGATCATGTATCCCGTGTTACCTGCCTGATCATGTATCCCATGTTACCTGCCTGATCACGTATCCCGTGTTACCTGCCTGATCATGTATCCCATGATGTTACCTGCCTGATCATGTATCCCGTGTTACCTGCCTGATCATGTATCCCATGTTACCTGCCTGATCATGTATCCCGTGTTACCTGCCTGATCATGTATCCCATGTTACCTGCCTGATCACGTATCCTGTGTTACCTGCCTGATCATGTATCCCATGTTACCTGCCTGATCATGTATCCCGTGTTACCTGCCTGATCATGTATCCCATGTTACCTGCCTGATCATGTATCCCATGTTACCTGCCTGATCATGTATCCCGTGTTACCTGCCTGATCATGTATCCCGTGTTACCTGCCTGATCATGTATCCCGTGTTACCTGCCTGATCACGTATCCCGTGTTACCTGCCTGATCACGTATCCCGTGTTACCTGCCTGATCACGTATCCCGTGTTACCTGCCTGATCACGTATCCTGTGTTACCTGCCTGATCACGTATCCCGTGTTACCTGCCTGATCACGTATCCCGTGTTACCTGCCTGATCATGTATCCCGTGTTACCTGCCTGATCATGTATCCTGTGTTACCTGCCTGATCATGTATCCCATGTTACCTGCCTGATCATGTATCCCGTGTTACCTGCCTGATCATGTATCCCGTGTTACCTGCCTGATCACGTATCCCGTGTTACCTGCCTGATCACGTATCCCGTGTTACCTGCCTGATCACGTATCCCGTGTTACCTGCCTGATCATGTATCCTGTGTTACCTGCCTGATCATGTATCCCGTGTTACCTGCCTGATCATGTATCCCGTGTTACCTGCCTGATCACGTATCCTGTGTTACCTGCCTGATCACGTATCCCGTGTTACCTGCCTGATCACGTATCCCATGATGTTACCTGCCTGATCATGTATCCCGTGTTACCTGCCTGATCATGTATCCCATGTTACCTGCCTGATCACGTATCCCGTGTTACCTGCCTGATCACGTATCCTGTGTTACCTGCCTGATCATGTATCCCGTGTTACCTGCCTGATCATGTATCCCGTGTTACCTGCCTGATCATGTATCCTGTGTTACCTGCCTGATCACGTATCCCGTGTTACCTGCCTGATCATGTATCCCGTGTTACCTGCATGCAATTGTCATCAGTCCATGTGTGAAATTCCTAAAACAAATGAAACTTCTGTAAGAAAGGGTCAGTGGTCCAGGGTGTGAAATACAGGAGGGAATAAAAACACAAAATGTAAGGAAACACTGTAAATAATGCAACTTTCTGTGTTTGAATTAAAGGGTATTACGGCAGCTTTCCAAATGGTGAAAGAGGCATAATAACAGAAGGACACATCCTGTAATCTCTCATCCTCTGTTCCCAGGGCTACAAGCTTCACAGCATCCTGTTCCCATGGCAACAAGAAAGTCCCGTTTCCTTAGCAACCCATGGCTTTTTAAATTTATTTTGGGGGCTGTACACTGGGAAAGGAGCTCAGGAATGAGGGTCATAACCAGGCAAAACTAAGGATGACACAATGTATCAGGGAGACATTATTATCACAGATATTATCACATTATTATCCGATATAAGTAGCAATTAGCACACAGGCCAACACGCCACATTGTGATACTGGTACCCGGATTATTCCACTGTACTGTGCTAGATGGAGATCTGGAGGACATTGTCTTATCATTGCTCCTAGGGATGCAAATACTCCCCCGTAATGCAAATACTCCCCGTAATGCAAATACTCCCCGGTATGCAAATACCCTCTGGTATGAAAATACTCCCCAGTATGCAAATACTCCCGGAATGCAAATACTCCCCGGAATGCAAATACCCCCTGGAATGCAAATACCCCCCCTGCTATGCAAATACTCCCCATAATGCAAATATTCCCCGTTATGCAAATACCCCCTGGAATGCAAATACCCCCCCCTGCTATGCAAATACTCCCCGTAATGCAAATACTCCCCGGCATGCAAATCCCCTCTGGTATGAAAATACTCCCCAGTATGCAAATACTCCCGGAATGCAAATACTCCCCGGAATGCAAATACCCCCCCTGCTATGCAAATACTCCCCATAATGCAAATATTTCCCGTTATGCAAATACCCCCCCATAATGTAAATACTCCCCGTAATGCAAATACCCCCCCCCCCCTGTATGCAAATACTCCTCTGGTATGAAAATACTGCCCCGGTATGCAAATACTCCCCATAATTCTAATACCCCCCACATGCAGATACCCCTCCTGCTATGCAAATACTCCCCTGGAATGCAAATACTCCCCATAATGCAAATACCCCCCCTCCCCGGTATGAAAATACACCCCCCCCCCCGCTATGCAAATGCTCCCTGTTATGCATATACCCCCCCCGGTATGCAAATACTCCCCATAATGCAAATACCCCCCTGTATGCAAATACTCCCCTGTTATGCAAATACTCCCCATGATGAAAATACCCCCCTTGCTATGCAAATGCTCCCTGTTATGCAAATACTCCCCTGGAATGCAAATACTCACTGTTATGCAGATACCCTCTGGTATGCAAAAACCCCCTTTGTGCAGATCTGCTCAATGTGAGAACATTTACAAGGATTTGGTGAATTTGCTGGAACTGAGCAGCCTGAGAAGACTCTCCATGGAAGTGAAGCGATCTCCCTTTCATGCATTTGGGTGCATGCAACCATCACAGCATTGCAGGTCTTAAATAATGTTTAGTGCTATTCTCCCCCCCCCCTCTCCCCACAAGCATGTTATGCCGGTCTACTTTAATATGGAGAGTGGTTGGGAGCAGTTGGTCAATATGCCAGTATTTTGCCACTCAATATGCCAGTAATATTTTGCCACTCAATATGCCAGTAATATTTTGCCACTCAATAAGTCAGTATTTTGCCCTCAATATGCCATTCTTTTGCCATTTAATATGCCAGTATTTTGCCCCTCAATATCCATTATTTTGCCATTTAATATGCCAGGATTTTGCCCCTCAATGTGCCATTCTTTTCCCATTTAATATGCCAGTTTTTGTCCCCTCAAGATGCCATTTAATATGCCAGTATTTTTCCACTCAATATGCCATTTAATATGCCATTATTTTGCCCCTCAATATGCCATTCTTTTGCCAATTAATATGCCACTATTTTGCCCCTCAATGTGCCATTTAATATGCCAGTATTTTCCCCCTCAATATTCCATTCTTTTGCCAATTAATATGCCAGTATTTTGCCCCTCAATGTGCCATTTAATATGCCAGTATTTTGCCCCTCGATGTGCTATTTAATATGCCAGTATTTTGCCCGTTAATATGCCATTATTTTGCCAATTAATATGCCAGTATTTTGCCCCTCAATATGCCATTCTTTTGCCAATTAATATGCCAGGATTTTGCCCCTCAATATGCCAGGATTTATCCTTTCAATATGCCAGGTTTTTGCCCCTCAATATGCCAATTAATATGCAAGGATTTTGCCAATTAATGTGCCAGGATTATGCCAATTAATATGCCAGGATTTTGCCAATTAATATGCCAGGGTTATGCCAATTAATATGCCAGGATTTTGCCAATTAATATGCCAGGGTTATGCCAATTAATATGCCAGGATTATGCCAATTAATATGCCAGGATTTTGTCACTCAATATGTCAGGATTATGCCAATTAATATGCCAGGATTATGCCAAGTAATATGTCAGGATTTTTTCAATTAATATGCCAGGATTATGCCAATTAATATGTCAGGATTATGCCATTTAATATGCCTGGGATTTGCCCTTCAATATGTCAGGATTTTGCCAATTAATATGCCAGGATTCTCGGCTGTGCGGGAAGCGTTGTGCGCTCCCCTCCAGCCGCGCGGCTTCAGTAAAGTTTGTTTAAAAGAAAAATGCGACCAGAGTTACTCTATGCAGTAATGTCACAGATAGAGGAGGGGTTTGGGTGATGGACAGGATGCTGTGGCTATGCAATCTTTCTATATGTTTTTATTCCTGGTTTATGGGACAGAGAGCATTAATAAAATAAAATGCTGGATCTGTTTCTTTAGCTTTACATGATGCAGCATTATATGGAGTATGGTGTTATCACATAGGGGGCAATCCATCAGAAATCAGTTTCTAAATATTAGTGTCTTTATTCTCTAACACCTGATACAAGTAGTACATATGTACATTGTGTGCCTCTGGTGCCCCATCTAGTGGACTGTCTTGAGAATACAACTTACGTAGTTATGTATTAACTGGGAAATGTATAAACCATAAAATGTGCACTCTATAAGCTCAGTGAATAAATGTCATGAACCATTGTGATTGTCACTCTGAAGCAATGTCCTTTGGGTCCCATTACCCCAAATCATCAGCTGATCTTTTGGTCCCAGGTCCATCCTGCCGAGCAGTGCTCCACTTGGCCGCTGGCACTTCCAGAGCCTTCCCCTGGAACCCTTGAGCAGATCCTGGGCACACTGTGGTCCACTAAAACTTTAACTT
This sequence comes from Pelodytes ibericus, assembly GCA_036172795.1. Lineage (NCBI taxonomy): Eukaryota > Metazoa > Chordata > Amphibia > Anura > Pelodytidae > Pelodytes > Pelodytes ibericus. The sequence goes on from CM069861.1 coordinate 210,471,762, forward strand.
TTACAACCAAATTACCACAATAGTAATAGATAGTTGCCAACATCGGCCATGTTTCCAGGGACACATATGTGTTCCACATGCTGCAGAAAGATCATGCAAAGTGCAGCCCGGTGTTCGGACAAATTTCTCGACCGAATTTTACTGCACAGATGCAATAGAATTCACTCACAGCGCATGCGCACAAAGTTATGATCATTCAGCTGTAACTTTGCCCCCTTCATGCCCCCTTCTGATAAGCTGCGGTGAGAAGTAAGCTAACAGCGCATGTGCACTTCGGTTGAGCGATTTGTCACCCGTTTTGGCATGCGCAGGGCCGTCTTTAACGCGGGGCAAACGGGGCAGCTGCCCTGGGCCCAGTTACTCCTGGGGGGCCCAAAGGCAGCTGTCCCGTGGGCCCCCAGCCCTGCTTGCCGCGTTCACAGCGCATTGCGCTTGTGAACGCTTTTTTCCGGCAAGCCGCATCCGATGGACGTCGCGTCACATCCGGTGACTGTTTCCCTCCTCCGTGCAAGAGGGAAGACTGCACGGAGGAGACATCCGGCGGGGGACACGGAGCAGCTTCATGTAAGTACTTGGGAACGGGGGGGGCGGGGGGCTGACTGGCACTATATTACTCGGCATCTGGCTGGCACAATATTACAGGCATCTGACTGGCACAATATTACTGGGGTCTGAATTTCACAATATTCCTGGTATCTGACTGGCACAATATTCCTGGGCTCTGACTGGCACAATATTACAGGCATCTGACTGGCACAATATTCCTGGCCTCTGACTGGCACAATATTCCTGGTATCTGACTGGCACAATATTACTGGGTATCTGACTGGCACAATATTCCTGGGCTCTGACTGGCACAATATTCCTGGTATCTGACTGGCACAATATTACTGGGCTCTGACTGGCACAATATTACTGGGCTCTGAATGGCACAATATTACTGGGCTCTGACTGGCACAATATTCCTGGTATCTGACTGGCACAATATTACTGGGGTCTGAATTTCACAATATTCCTGAATATTTCTGAATGGCACAACAATTATGGCATGTGTGTGTGTGTGGGGGGGTAACATTGCGATGGATGGCGGGATTGCATGCAGGGGAGGGGGCAGGGTCCAGGGGGCCCAAGCAAATGCTTGCCCAGGGTCCAATCACTATTAAAGACGGCCCTGGGCATGCGCACTTCGGTTGAGCGATTTGTCACCCTTTTTGGCATGCGCACTTCATTGGAGATATTTGATCGAAAACTCTGCTGTTTTTACAGACATTTTTACAAAATGTATTTATTAAACAGATATGTCTGTTCGTATATCCATCCTACATACTGCCGGGCTGCACTTTGCATGGCCAATGTTGGCAACTATGGTAATATATATATATGTGTGTGAGTAATACAGAACATGCATCAGTGATCCATTTTGGAGAAGAAGTCGACCATCCTGAGGAGCATCCAGGAAGGTAAAGAATAATGAGCTGAACCTTAAACCCAAACCACCCAGCACACTGCTTAGACTGGGTTGCCCAGGCTCTGGCAGCATATGGCATGGACAATGTTGGGGAACTGTCAGGGAAGGGATGCCTAGTGTGCAGGGCCGGCCCTTTCATGGGGCAGAGTGGGGCACCCTGGCAGAGGCGGCACCCTGGCAGAGGCGGCACCCTGGCAGAGGCGGCACCCTGGCAGAGGCGGTACCCTGGCAGAGGCGGCACGGTACCCTGGCAGAGGCGGCACCCTGGCAGAGGCGGCACCCTGGCAGAGGCGGCACCCTGGCAGAGGCGGCACTTTGCTGCTCCATGCACCGGTCTTATTCTTTTTAGTTCTCCTGTGTCCAGGGGAGCTTGATTAAAGGAGGTCTCAGCCAATCAGGTGAGACTTCTCAACTCTCCTGATTGGCTGAGAGTTCAGAAGCCTCCCGTGATTGGCTGAGACCTCCTTCACACAGAGCTCAAAGCAAAGAGATGTCTGCAGCAGGTAAGTTAAAAACTCACTCACAGTGTGAGTGAGCGTGTGTGTGTGTCAGTGTGAGTGAGTGTGTGTCAGTGTGAGTGAGTGTGTGTCAGTGTGAGTGAGAGAGTGTGTGTCTGTGTCAGTGAGAGGGAGTGTGTGTGTATGTCAGTGTGAGTGAGTGTGTGTCAGTGTGAGTGAGTGTGTGTCAGTGTGAGTGAGAGAGTGTGTGTCTGTGTCAGTGAGAGGGAGTGTGTGTGTATGTCAGTGTGAGTGAGTGTGTGTATGTCAGTGTGTATGTATGTCAGTGTGAGTGAGTATGTGTATGTCAGTGTGAGTGAGTGTGTGTATGTCAGTGTGTATGTATGTCAGTGTGAGTGAGTATGTGTATGTCAGTGTGAGTGTGTGTGTGTACGTCAGTGTGAGTGTGTGTATGTGTGTGTATGTCAGTGTGAGTGTGTGTGTGTATGTCAGTGTGAGTGAGTATGTGTATGTCAGTGTGAGTGTGTGTGTATGTCAGTGTGAGTGAGAGTGTGTGTATGTCAGTGTGTGTGTATGTCAGTGTGAGTGTGTGTATGTGTGTGTATGTCAGTGTGAGTGAGTGTGTATGTATGTCAGTGAGAGTGAGTGTGTATGTATGTCAGTGAGAGTGAGTGTGTATGTATGTCAGTGAGAGTGTGTGTGTCAGTGTGAGTGACAGACTGTCTGTGTATGTGTGTGGATAAAGGGGTTAACTCCTCTGATACTGCCTAGATATGTCTAGGGGGGGGGGGGGGGGCAGCATTTAATTCTTCGCCCCATGCAGCACAATGTCTAGTGTGATAAACATGTGTAATGTGTAGAGTTCATGCTACGCCCTAAAATAGTATGTATTTCCCCCCCCCCCTGTTACTACCCCTACAAAAGAGCCTGATCACTGTACACAGATACTCAGAAACATGCTTGTAGTGACTGCTTCATAATAAAGGGTACGGTAAATATACAGGTTTGGGAACTTTAAACTTGGATTAAAGTCTTGTGGGGCACACATGCAAAAAGTAGCCAAAATTGTGACCATGCTAGGCTAGAAAAGAAAACACTACAAATATATACCTCCCATCGACCCCTCCACCCCCCCCATCAGGTGAATCGGGAGGCCGGAGGCGGAGCTCGGGAGGTCGAGTGGCTTTAAATACAAAAATTACGCATGTTCTGCTCAAGAAAGCCTTATATACAAAGATTATTAACACACTTATCCAGATTAACTTTATATTACAAAGATTATGCATATCCTACTGCAGATTGGCTTTATATAAAAAGATTATGCATATACTGCTCCAGATTGGCTTTATATTACAAAGATTATGCATATTGTGCTCCAGATTGGCTTTCTATAGATAGAGTTTGCATATACTGCTCCAGATAGGTTTTATATAAAACGATTATGCATGTTGTGCTCCAGCTTGGCTTTATATAGATAGAGTTTGCATATACTGCTCCAGATAGGCTTTATATAAAAAGATTATGCATATTGTGCTCCAGCTTGGCTTTATATAGATAGAGTATCCTAGCTATAAGACTGGGAACGGGGGACTAATAAAAGTATTTAGTAAATTGGGCAGACTAGATGGACCGAATGATTCTTATCTGCTGACACATTCTATGTTTCTAGTATGCATATACTGCTTCAGATTGGCTTTATATAATAAGAGTATGTATATTGTGCTCCAGATTGGCTTTATATATATAGAGTATGAATATACTGCTCCAGATTGGCTTTATATAATAAGATTATGCATATTGTGCTCCAGATTGGCTTTATATAATAAGATTATGCATATTGTGCTCCAGATTGGCTTTATATATATAGAGTATGCATATACTGCTCCAGATTGGCTTACAATGCACAGATTATATTTTCAATGCTGCAGACTGGCTTCATATACAAAGAGAAGTAACATTTTTGAATCCCACTACTGCTTGTATCTGTCATCTTTCTGAATACATCCTCCTACAGTTGTTGTATAAGAAAGTGATAATTAGTTATAGTCCAGGTAGCTTCACCCCGTGTCTTACTATATCGGCTTCCAGCGTCTCCTTCACACAAAATAATGACCTTGTGTTCTGTATGTTATCTGCTTTGTATGTAATGTGGGCCAAAAAGATTGAATTTAATCCATAGACCGGATGGAGAGGCAGCAAATTATTCAAAATGTCTCAAATAGAAGAAAACACTTATTCCATGGTTTTAATTTTGGGAATTCACACATCTCTTATCACCAGTGTAAAAGGTAATGTTTAGAGACTTGATAACACAAAGAAGGGTGTTAAGAAAAGTCCTTTCTGGTGCAAAGTTCTATACTTGGCCTAAACATCAGGCACATTGCACTGGTTTCTACGGCAACTGCTCTACTTTTTGTTTGTTAATTACAATTTTTAATGACAATATTGCACAAAACTGGGATGGCACACCATAATATGTAAAACTCTACCAGGGCTGGCGCTACCAGGAGAACGTGCAGTCTGTGTGTAGGAGACATTGGTGCAGACTGCTTGTTCCTTCCCCTCTCCGCTACTGAAGGAGAGGAGCGCCAGGTGTCATGTGACATCCCGGCACTCAGTGAAAAATGGCGGAATTGGCAGGGTGCCGCTGGAGCAAGTCCTGAGGGCGAATCTGGTCTCTAGGGGTAAATCCTGAGTGCAAAGTGGGTGCTGGGGTAAGCTCTGAGTGCAACTCTGTCTGCTGGGGGTAACCCCTGGGTGCAAATTAGACATGTGCAAAACTAAAATTTTCGTTTAGTTTTCGTCCATTCGGACGAAAATGTTATTTATTTAGTCTAAAACGAATTTCGTTCATTAATGCATTCGTTTCAGACGTAATTCGTTCATTATTTTCGTTTTGTTACGTTTTATTAGTTCGTTTTATAGAATACAATGGAATACTATTGGCTTTCTATAAACCGAACGAGAGCCCCATTCATAAGAAATTCTTATGAATGGGGCTCTCGTTCGGTTCATAGAAAGGCAATAGTATTACTTGTATTCTATAAGCCGAAAGTCTATAAACCGAACGACTTTCGGTTTATAGACTTTCGGCTTATGGAATACATGTAATCCTATTGCTATTCTATAAACCGAACGACTTTCGGTTTATAGAATAGCCATAGGTTTACATGTATTACATAAGCCGAAAGTCTATAAACCGAAAGTCGTTCGGTTTATAGGCTGTCGGCATTTAACTAATAAGAGACAGAGTCTCCATTCATAAAATTATGAATGGAGACTTTGTCTCCGTGTAGTAAATGCCGAAAGCCTATAAACCGAACGATTGGTTTATAGACTTTCGGCTTATGTAATACATGTAATCCTATGGCTATTCTATAAACCGAACGTTCGGTTTATAGAATAGCAATAGGAATACATGTATTCCATAAGCCGACAGCCTATAAACCGAACGTTCGGTTTATAGGCTGTGGGCATTTTACTACACGGAGACAAAGTCTCCATTCATAATTTTATGAATGGAGACTCTGTCTCCGTATAGTTAAATGCCCACAGCCTATAAACCGAATGTTCGGTTTAGTTCCATATAGTTAAAAGCCGACAGCCTATAAACCGAACATTCGGTTTATAGGCTGCCGGCTTTTAACTATACGGAGACAAAGTCTCCATTCATAATTTTATGAATGGAGACTCTGTCTCAGTATAGTTAAATGCCCACAGCCTATAAACCGAACGTTCGGTTTATAGGCTGTCGGCTTTTAACTATACGTTTGTCTCCATTCATAATTTTATGAATGGAGACTCTGTCTCCGTATAGTTAAATGCTATTGTATTCTATAAACCGACTCTATTTCGGCTTATAGAATGCAATAGTACTACGAATGGACGAATGAACGAATGATTTTCGTTTATTAGCCATTCGTTCATTCGGCTTTCGTTAGCTTAGCATTTTCGTTCTTCGTTTTTCGGGCGAATGGACGAAAATGCAATTTTCGGACGAAAATGCATTCGTCCGAAAACGAATGCACATGTCTAGTGCAAATCATGCCACTGGGGCTAAGCCTTGAGTGCGAATCTATCCATTGGGGGTAAATCCTGAGAGCAAAATGGGTGCTGGGGTAACTCCTTAGTGCAAATCTGGTCATCCGGGTAAGTCCTGAACTCAAATCTGGGTGCCGGGGCAAGTTAATGTTAGTGCAATGTGGGTGCTGAGACAAGTCCTGGGTTCTGGGGTCCGTCCTGTGAGTTCCATCTGGCCTTCTATCTATCTATTGTTGTGTAAGTGAGCAGGCCAGGTGTCCATTGGAATCGCGTGAAGGTGCTTATACATTATATAGTATTTATATAATGTGGCTAACAGGGGAGCCTATAATAATGTGTGTTATAAAGTGGAGTCTGTGTATATATAACCAATACAATTATTTAGTTTGCTACAAGTTTTTCTTATTCTCTCATTTTATATGTATAAAAAAGGAAGACAGCGCTACAAAGTAATATTAATAAAAATAAATATAAATGATGAATGTGTAAAAAATACACCATAAGAAACACTCAATTTGGAGGGTATAAAAATATATAAATTTAATAAATATAAAAATAAATAAAATAGATACACACAGAACCACCTAGGTTGAGGTGGAAATACAGTATACAAATGAATTGAATTGTAATTAAGCAATAAGGATATGCTAGTAACAAATACAAGTAAATACTACAAGGACAAAACCAAATAAAAACAATAATCACAACAGGTAGATAGTACACACCTTTGAAGAGAGACCGTTTGGGACAATGCTGGACTCAGAGCAGTGAATGAATCCGGAGCGAAGAAAGAAGCCTGGCCAGGTCTTTTCGCAAAGAGAACAGGACGCCAAAAAAGGGACGCGTTTCGAAAAAACTTCTTCAGCCTTTGGCGTCCAGCATGTCTCAAAACGGATCTCTGACTGTTTAAATAGACCGCTTCTAATTACAAGCAGCGGTGAAACCAGGAAGTATGACGTAATCGCGTAGTCGCGCGACGACGTCATAACGTTGCGACGCCAACGTCATCTCCATAGCAACACATCGAGACCACACAGAGCCGGCATAGTGTGGTGTCGATCGGTGTACAGAGAGGGCGTTAGCGGCGGTACATATTAAGAAAAAACAGAAAAAACTTTGATACATACAAAATGAAGAGGTTGTATGCACAGTGTATACACGAACAATGTTCCATTAAAAACATATACAAGGATCTATTCCATACATAATAATCATCCACACTTCATGAAAAACATCCAAATATACATATATGGACGACATGCATAAAAATGCTTCAAAGTGGATAGAAGTATACAAACATATATATATATATATACATATAGCACAGAGACCAACAAACAGTGATACATAAGTCTAATCCAGGAATGGCACTAGGTCAAAATTGTCGTTAAGACCCTTAGGGACCAGGGTATTTAAGGTGAGGATCCAAAAAGTCTCTCTTTTACAGAGAGTCTTGAGTCTGTCACCCTTACGTGGACCTAATATAACATGTTCAATTGCCATTGCCTTTAGTTTTTTGTCATTTCGCTGGTGTACATCCAAAAAATGTTTAGACAAAATATGCTTTTCGAAACCTCTTCTGATATTATACCTATGTTCAGAAAGGCGTTTTTTAAAGGTTCTACTAGTCCTACCTATATATTGGAGGCCACATGGGCATTCCAACAGATAGATGACGAACTTTGTATTACAGGATATATGTCTCTTGATAGGATACTTTGTAGTTGTGGCATTGTCTATAAAGAAATTTGATTTTCTGGGACAGACTGTACAGTGATCACAAGTGCCGCATCTATACCACCCTTTTATGCCAGACAGAAAATTACACTTTTTAGATTTTTCTTTAAATTTATCTGATATGTCTGTCGGGGCTAGAATATTCTTAATATTAGTATTACGTCTACAGATAATCCTTCCTCTATCTGGCAACATGGGGGCCAGGATAGGATCTCCCTTAAGAATGTGCCAGTGTCGGTTAAGGATTTCTTTTATCTTGCCAGTCTTGTCTGAAAAAGTGGTGACAAGACTGGAACCAAAGGTGTTTGGAAATGGGTTGTCACTGCTGTCGTTTTGACATGGCCTGCATTTTTCCACAAAGGGGCAGCCATTAAGAGATGCAATTTTGAACTTCTTGTTCTTTTTAAGGTTCTGACTACCATTTAAAAATAGGGTTCTATCCTTCGATCTAATATCGTTCAGAGTGTTGTCTACCAATTTTTCACTGTACCCCTTTGTGATTAATCTATCCTTTATTTCCATTGCCTGCTGCTCGAAATCCTCCTGTTTAGAGCAGTTCTTTCTCATACGAATTAGTTCACCCTTGGGTATATTATTAAGCCATCTCTTATCGTGATAGCTTTTAGAATTTAGGTAAGTATTTTTGTCCACTGTTTTAAAGTATGTTTTTGTGACGAAACTATTTCTTTCGTCCGTTGATACCGTTAGGTCCAAAAAGTTTATACTAGTTGGACTGTGTTCATAGGAGAAAGTCAAACCAAAAGAATTTGTGTTGAGTTCTCCCATGAACACGTCCAACGCCTCTACAGTACCATTCCACAAGAAAAAAACATCGTCTATGTATCGTTTGTACAGCAAAAGGTTGGCACTGCGATGGGGTCCAAAAATAACCTCCTCCTCCCAACTACCCAGGAACAGGTTGGCGTAGCTGGGGGCGAAACGGGTCCCCATCGCAGTGCCACATATCTGCAAATAGAAATCACCGTCGAATAGAAAATAATTAGATTCAAGAATAAACAACATACATTTTTCCAAAAATTGTCTATGTTCGATGCTTAGGTATTCCCTTTGATTAAGCATCTTCATCACCCCCTCAATGCCATCCTGATGTTGTATTGTAGTGTATAATGCCTGTATGTCTGCTGTTACCATGTACATACCAGGCTGCCACTTTATGTCGGTTAGTACATTCATGAGGGCCAGACCGTCCTTTAAATAGGAAGGCATCGTGGGGACAAGGACCTGAAGAAAGAGGTCTACATACAATGATAGGTTAGAAGTTAAAGACCCCACCCCTGAGATGATGGGACGTCCAGGGGGATCTTGTAATTGCTTGTGGATCTTTGGCAGATGGTAAAACATAGGGACTCTAGGGGCTCGAACCATCAAACCCTGATATTCTGACTTAGAAATAATCCCGGCTTCTTTGGCCGAGCCAAGAAGCATTCCTAGGGAACGAACAAAAGTATTTGTGGGATCTGTATACAACTTTTTATAGAAATTCTCATCAGACAGTAGCCTCAAAGCCTCTCTTCGATAGTCTACTGTATCTTGGAGGACTACTCCTCCTCCCTTATCTGCCCCTCTAATTACAAGGTTATTATTGTCACTAAGTATCTTCAGGGCTGCTTTTTCGTGAACTGTCAGATTACTAGTTTGGCAGTGTGTATCCAATTGCCATAGTTCACCTTCCACTAGGGTCTTAAAAACCTCTAGATAATTACCTCTACTCCCCACTGGATTGAATTTGGATGGTGCACGAACATTTGTATATACAGACATTTTTTGGGGCTCAACATTATTGTCATCCAACAAGCTGTTAAGTGTGCCTATATTCAAAAGATCTTCTACACATATGGGTCTATTGATGTCCCATATTTTTGCTATTGGTGTATCTAAATTCCTTTTTTCCATCATATGTTTACAGGAATTTTTTGTCAGAAAGAACCTTTTGACCGTTAATTTTCTAATAAACTTATTGAAATCAATAATTAAGTCTACCTTGCTAAGGTTCCTGCAAGGTGCAAATTTTAAACCTTTCAACAGCAAAGTTACTTGACTGACAGTCAAAATATGTTGTGACAAATTATAGATACCCAATGATTCAAGGTCTTTTACTGTACAGTTCTTGATCTTTTGGTTAAATCTCTTAATGTTGGTTCTTCTTCCACCTCTTCTACCTCTGTGTCGAGGTCGGACCACTGGTCTAAAGATTCTCTTTCGGACCTCTTTCTTGTCGGATATGATGGCATTTTCCTCTTGCCGAAACGCTGTTCTAAAAAAGAAGAAGATGAAGAGGAGGATGTGTTAGATACTGAATAGTTGTAAAAAGAAGTGTGTCCACGGGATTGATTGTTGATTCCAATATTCCTATTTATTCTGTTTCCCCTATCTTGTCTACTATCAGGGGTCCTATTGGGTAGAGGTCTCCCCATACCTTCATCCCTAAATCTCACATTTCCACGTATAGGTGCCTCTCTACGTCTTGAAATATTGGATGAGACTACATTTTTCTCTTTGGTTGGATATGTTGAATTTCTATCTCTATTTTGTGATGAGTCCCTATTCTTGGGATTGGGGTCAAATTGCCGGCCTTGGACATAATCTTGTTTGTCCCTTCTAAATTTTAGTTGTTTAGACTTAGTTATATCATCTTCATATTTCTCTAGTCTCTTCTCAAGAATTATTTCTAAGTCTTTAAATTCAGGTGATTGTCTATAACAATCTGCTGCTTTTATTTGATCTTTAATTTTATCCTCTGTCTTTTTAAGCAACTCCTTTCTGCCTTGTATTATAAGTTTCATTAGTTTTAGAGAACATTCCTCCAATTCCTTATTCCATTCCTCCAAGATTTCGGGACTGGTAGCACCTATACTACATCTTTTATTCAGCCTCAAACCTCTTGGGACAATACGTGCCTTGGAATATTGTTCTATGCTTTCAATATCCCACCAATGTCTTAATTCTGCCTCCAATAGTTTCTGTAGTTCAAAAAACCATGTATCGATGTTTTTATCTCTACCATAGGAGGATTGTATTTCAAAATTATTGGTGTCAAAAATCTTTTCACTTATGACAGATCTATTGTTTTTCCTTTGTGTATAATTATCCATATTAATAATGCGGACCAGATATAAAAAAAGGTGTCAAATTGACTAAGTGCTTATAAAAAAGCAAGAAAGACAGAAATGTGTCTGAAAAAGAAAAAGTGTTATAAATATCACAAAGAAATTTGTAAAAGAACTCTAGTAAAAAAAAAATAAATGAATATAAAAAAATAGTGAAAGAGGCAGCTCAGTTGAATGTGAGAACTTGTGAAAAAAGAGTGATATACAACCTAACGGAAGTATAAATACCGAGCGCCTGTGAGTGAACTAAATAAAAAAGTAGTAAAACATACAAACCCGTCCGGTGGTAGGTATTGGAACGGAGGTAGATGATATCTGTAGAGGGCCCTTCTGGCTTGTGTCGAGAGATTGACTAATTTTGGAACCAATAGGAAAATGGTTTAGGTAGCCGCCAGTCCAGAAAAAATCACAGTGGGTTAGCACCGTGAAGGGACAGAAAGATGTAGAAAAAAGGAAGACAGCGCTACAAAGTAATATTAATAAAAATAAATATAAATGATGAATGTGTAAAAAATACACCATAAGAAACACTCAATTTGGAGGGTATAAAAATATATAAATTTAATAAATATAAAAATAAATAAAATAGATACACACAGAACCACCTAGGTTGAGGTGGAAATACAGTATACAAATGAATTGAATTGTAATTAAGCAATAAGGATATGCTAGTAACAAATACAAGTAAATACTACAAGGACAAAACCAAATAAAAACAATAATCACAACAGGTAGATAGTACACACCTTTGAAGAGAGACCGTTTGGGACAATGCTGGACTCAGAGCAGTGAATGAATCCGGAGCGAAGAAAGAAGCCTGGCCAGGTCTTTTCGCAAAGAGAACAGGACGCCAAAAAAGGGACGCGTTTCGAACCTTTTTTGGCGTCCCTTTTTTGGCGTCCTGTTCTCTTTGCGAAAAGACCTGGCCAGGCTTCTTTCTTCGCTCCGGATTCATTCACTGCTCTGAGTCCAGCATTGTCCCAAACGGTCTCTCTTCAAAGGTGTGTACTATCTACCTGTGATTATTGTTTTTATTTGGTTTTGTCCTTGTAGTATTTACTTGTATTTGTTACTAGCATATCCTTATTGCTTAATTACAATTCAATTCATTTGTATACTGTATTTCCACCTCAACCTAGGTGGTTCTGTGTGTATCTATTTTATTTATTTTTATATTTATTAAATTTATATATTTTTATACCCTCCAAATTGAGTGTTTCTTATGGTGTATTTTTTACACATTCATCATTTATATTTATTTTTATTAATATTACTTTGTAGCGCTGTCTTCCTTTTTTCTACATCTTTCTGTCCCTTCACGGTGCTAACCCACTGTGATTTTTTCTGGACTGGCGGCTACCTAAACCATTTTCCTATTGGTTCCAAAATTAGTCAATCTCTCGACACAAGCCAGAAGGGCCCTCTACAGATATCATCTACCTCCGTTCCAATACCTACCACCGGACGGGTTTGTATGTTTTACTACTTTTTTATTTAGTTCACTCACAGGCGCTCGGTATTTATACTTCCGTTAGGTTGTATATCACTCTTTTTTCATTTTATATGTATGTTTTTACTTTTTATCTATTGACAGTATTGAGGCGGGGGGGGGGGGGGTTGGAAAGGGGAGAGGGGGAGGCACCAAAATTCAACGTCTCTGGCGACAAAAATCCTAGCACTCTAGTAATATAGAATATACAGTCTGGGAACCGTTTAATAGGTCGTCTTCTTATAAACAAATGTAGAATTTAAAGCAGTAACATAGGAAACTGCTAATAAGAGCTACTGATAGATAAGATGGTTTATAAACAGCTTCCAGTGTGCTATTCATTACAGATAATAATATAATTCAGAATGTAATTACTAAGGACAGCGTACGAGTGTTCAGCACCCTCTAGTGGCCAAGTATATAAATAACAACATAGAAACATAGAAACATAGAATGTGTCGGCAGATAAGAACCATTCGGTCCATCTAGTCTGCCCAATTTTTTTGAGTACTTTTATTAGTCCCCCGTTCCCGGTCTTATAGCTAGGATAGCCTTGTGTCTATCCCACGCATGCTTAAAATCCTTGACTGTGTTTACCCCTACCACTTCTGCTGGAAGGCTATTCCATACATCCATTACTATTGAAGACGCTTGGCTGGAGGGGAGCGCACAACGCTTCCGTCACAGCCACAGACGGGCAGATGAGATATTGAGGGGGCATAATCCTGGCATATTGTGGGGGGGAATCCTGGCATATTGAGGGGGCATAATCCTGGCATATTGTGGGGGAAAATCCTGGCATATTGAGGGGGCATAATCCTGACATATTGTGGGGGAAAATCGTGGCATATTGAGGGGAAAATCCTGGCATATTGAGGGGGCATAATCCTGACATATTGTGGGGGAAAATCGTGGCATATTGAGAGGAAAATCCTGGCATATTGAGGGGGCATAATCTTGGCATATTGTGGGGAAAATCCTGACAATATTCGTTATAAAATGAGGAAAAGATGGCCGTGGATGGGGAGGCGATTCGGTGGTGCAATGGGCCACTTGACTAGATTTGCCCCCCAGGCCTAAGGCTGCCAGCCATCCCCTGACGGTCTCCATAGACTTAACATTGGCCTGATGCTAAAGTTTTACCGGCCTGCGAGGGAGATACCCTGGTGGTGGGGCAGGAGTGTTCATGATCCAACACGGGGGAAGTGTGTTAGTTACTGTTTACTGGAGTACCACTGGAGTCATCCTGCTGGTATAGACAGTCCACAGAGTAAAGAACATGAAACAAAGAGAGAGATATCAGTGGGTCACAGGGTCCAGGTTCATCTCATCAGGGGAATATGGCATGTGACACTGTCCTCTTCATGATCCACTGGGAACTGTCCATCGTCTTGGATAGTTCGGTGTTGAGGGGGTCCCCATCTGTATTTTACTGTCTGTTTGCGGAGATGCTGCTGTTAGGTGAGCCAAATTACAGCGGCAAGTCCTCACAGACCACCCCAGAATGGCATTTTATACATAACCCGCATTATGTCTTATGTCCCCCCCAGAACACATCAGTACTGGTCATGTGATCATTAGAAACTGAAACCAAACAATGCATCATCCAAATATTAATGCAAATTAATATGCTTTCAAAGTACTGTAAAATGCATGGTTAACATTTTGCTTTGCTTCAAATATAAAAATCATTTTTTTTTTTTTGCTGCAGGAAGCACTGAGAATAAGTTCATTCAAATAAATGGGATTTCCTATCTCTCTAGTGATGTCATCAGACAATGTGTTGCAGTGTTAAAGGGACACTAAACTTTAATATTCACTTGTGCTTCTAATATAGAAGCACAAGTGAAATGTCCATTGTCCCTAGTATGAGGATAAACTGGCAGGTACTTTTGATAGTACTTTTGATAGTACACGCCAGTTTACAGGCCCGCCATCATGGAGTGATGGGCGATACTGGCGGCCCAGGGCTGGCGGGTCCAGGGGGCCTGTGGGCCCGGGTCACACCAGGTAAAAACATTTTTTTTTAATTCTCCATTAAAACCCGGTCGGCGGGTGTGAGGGAAGCGTGTGCGCTCCCCTCACAGCTGCCGACCAACAGAGCAGCACGTAGGTAAGTACTGGGGAAGGGGGGGGGGGACAAGGGTGGTATATAACGAGCATACTGAGGGGCACAATCCTGGCATATTGAGGGGCAAAATCCTGGCATATTAACTGGCAAATTCCTGGCATATTGAGTGACAAAATCCTGGCATATTAGTCGGCATAATCCTGACATATTAATTGGCGTAATCCTGGCATATTACTTGGCATAATCCTGGCATATTAGTCGGCATAATCCTGACATATTAATTGGTATAATCCTGGCATATTAATTAGCATATTGAGGAGCAAAATCCTGGAATATTGAGTGGCAAAATCCTGGCATATTAATTGGCTAATTCCTTGCATATTGAGTGACAAAATCCTGGCATATTAATTGGCATAATCCTGACATATTAATTGGCATAATCCTGGCATATTACTTGGCATAATCCTGACATATTAATTGGCAAAATCCTGGCATATTAATTTTCATAACCCTGACATATTAATTGGAATAATCCTGGCATATTAATTGGCATAACCCTGGCATATTAATTGGCAAAATCCTGGCATATTAATTGGCAAAATCCTGGCATATTAATTGGCATACTGAGGGGCAAAATCCTGGAATAATGAGGGGCAAAATCCTGGCATATTGAGCGGCAAAATCCTGGCATATTAATTGGCATAATCCTGACATATTAATTGGCAAATTCCTGTCATATTGAGGGGCAAAATACTGGCATATTAAATGGCACACTGAGGGGCAAAATACTGGCATATTAATTGGCAAAAGAATAACATACTGAGGGGCAAAATACTGGCACATCGATGGGCAAAATACTGTCATATTATTTGGCAAAAGAATAGCATACTGAGGGGCAAAATACTGGCATATTAAATGGCATATTGAGGGGTAAAATACCGGCATATTAAATGGGAAAAGAATGGCACATTGAGGGGCAAAATACTGGCATATTGAATGGTAAAATAGTGACATATTAAATGGGAAAAGAAGGGCATATTGAGGGCAAAATACTGACTTATTGAGTGGCAAAATATTACTGGCATATTGACCAACTGCTCCCAACCACCCTCCATATTACAGTAGACCGGGATAACATGCTTGTGAGGGTAGGTGGGTAGGTGGGGCGAGTGGAAGATATAGTTGACGGGGGGGGGGGGGGGTGTTCAGTAAGGGGCTCTGAAATTCCTGGTGGCAGCCCTGCCAGTTTATCCTCTGACCAACAGCTGCCATAGGAAGCAGAGAGAGACCCATGTTTTTGCATGGGATCAGGAGGGGGGACCTTAACTAGGTCTGATCACATGCTCATCCCATGCAAAAACCCTAGAGAGACCCTCGCATTCGGCAGTCAGAGCAGGGCAAGCCCCGGCTTTGATTGACTGTGCTTGCGCTGATGCTGTTAGCACGTGACAACCAGGAACCTCTGTGTCTCGCATGTGAGACACAGCAGATAGTAACCCCACATGTATCTATTAAGATACATGTCGGGTTTACTTAAATGTCCGGGACATATTTTATTTAACCCTTGCTTCCTTTAAGAGATCATATTGTGTACAAAAGCAAGGTTACTTAGATTCCACACAATGAATTCTATTGCACCAGCACAGGAAGTGACAAAATAAAACAAAACTCTATATGCTCAGTGTCATTATAATCAATGCTGCTGCACCTGCAGTAAACATGCAGAGTAATCACTGGGGAGGGCTTGAGTCAAATATAAAAAATGTGATTTATGAGGAATGCCTACATCAAATCACACTGGGAGAAAAGCCTGTGCTCTATACAAGCAGTGATCTTCATCTTGCACCAAAGTGAGTTTAGGGTCTAGAACAGGACACACATCAGGGGAGTGGAAAGGCAAGCAACCAATTTTGGCAGTGAAAGGCATTGTGGGAATGACAGCTGGATGAGTCTGAATAAATGGGTGATGTAGTGGGGAATGGTAAGTCTGTCTTCTCAGGCCACATAGAAAAGAAAGTGATTGGGGAGTGCAAGTGACATACTGCTAGTATAATGATTCATTTATTGATTTGCCACTGTACACATGAATGAAAGGGATTATATGTGTCTGATGGAGAGAATATAATAGGCAAATGCATAACATTAAACTAGGCTTGATAATGTGTGTTATAGCATCACCTTGTGGTCTGATATGGAAATTGCATGTTTTAAAAGTTAGTAATTTCCTTATCAGGGCACAAGGTGTTGTTACAGGTCTAACTTGGCATCTTGCTTTGAGAAACCACCAGGTGGCACACTAGATCCAGGTGTAGGTACAGTTGGAGATCAGTGAGTCTTCCTCTACTACAATGAGATAAGGGTTATAAGCTCAGTGCACACTATGGGGGCCATGTACTAAACAAGCGCAGTGGGGAAAAAAGTAGGTAAAACATGAGTAAGGAGCAAATTGCGACTATTTGTAACATTCTGCACTTTTTTCCCCTGATTTGCGCCTCTTCCGTTTATTTTTATTTAGCATGCATTTTTCCGGTGGCGCTAATAAATTGCGATTATATTTGCGCACGCTTAAGAGTTTTGCGAATATTTCGTGAAAAATAATTCTTATTTGCAGGTGAAAATGACACTGGCTTTTAGCGAGCGCTATCAAAAGAGGTAGAAAAAATATTCGCAAAATTGGCTGTTTTTATTCGCAGTTTGCGCGTATGTACTATCGGAGTGTTACATGCTTAGTACATTGCGATAGGAGCAAAGCGCAAACATAATTTTGCACATAATATATATTATATTTGCGTTTTTTTAGTACCCGCCCCTCTATAACGTTTAGTCATATATCCCCCATATGTGACAAATCCAAGAAATGAATTCTTCCCAAGCGGGCTGATGCAGAATCAGTCCAATCCTCTCAAAGTTTCAGCTCATTCATTTACTGGCCTCTGCCGACTAAATAGTGTTCATACTGCGCATGCAGAAAACGAAAAGGATTGAGTTAGCAGGATTACAAGTAAATGGCTAAATTAGGAGAAAATGTGTTTTAAACATGTCTGCTGAGTCTCCTACCGTTGCTGGAAAAATATATTGTAGACAAATTTTCTTAAAGGGACACTAAACTTTATATTTCACTTGTGTT
The DNA here is from genome assembly GCA_036172795.1 of Pelodytes ibericus. Classification (NCBI taxonomy): domain Eukaryota; kingdom Metazoa; phylum Chordata; class Amphibia; order Anura; family Pelodytidae; genus Pelodytes; species Pelodytes ibericus. The sequence goes on from CM069861.1 coordinate 210,489,281, forward strand.
TCTTATATAGAAGCACAAGTGAAATGTCCGAGGTCCCTAGTATGAGGATGAACAGGCGTGTACTTTTGATAATACTTTTGATAGTACACGCCAGTTTATCCTCTGACCGACATCCTAGGAGACAAGCAGTCGTCTGCTCGGCGACCGTCTCTCTGTGCTAGTGCAGAGAGAGACCCTCGTTTTTGCATGGGATCAGCAGGGAGGGGGGCCTTAACTAGGTACCCCTTGCTGATCCCATGAAAAAACGAGGGTCTCTCTCTGTGCTAGCAGCGAGAGACCCTCGCATTCGGCTGTCAGAGGGGGGCGAGCCCCCACTCTGATTCGCTGTGCTCACGTGACAACCAGTAAACCCTTATTAAGACACATTACGGGCTTTAAGGAAGCAAGAGTTAAAAAAAGAAGTGCAATGTTCCTTTAATAAGCACTAGGAACGATACATTGCCTTTCTACCTCTGGGATGTTGGAATTAATCAAATTATCAGCTGAAATAATAAAAGTTTTTATTTTCCAATCATCGGTAACCATTTATTGGCCTTGTAGGGATGGAGAGGTGACCCTGCCAGGATTCAAACCTGCAACCTTGACAGGCCCTGCTGTCGGAGAAACTACCATCAGCCTTTGTATCATTTTCTTCTCTAGATTCACAGTGTAAACAATATTTAGGTATCAATTCCTTAAATAGTCAATCTCCTGAGGTCAGTAAAATGAGTACCATGAATGTATACCATAACAGTAGACATTGTATAACATCCCCAGGCAGGCCACTATGTGGGTTAATGTTCCACTCCCTTGAGATCCAGTTGAATTTGTTTTACAGGCATGTTAATAATTAAAGAAAGAGGGTTATAAATCTCAGGTCTTTCAGGTTAGTTATATAATGATTCTCATTGCAGGGATATTGGGATGCTCCTGTACAGATGGGTCTCTGTTTGCTTAAAGGGGCAGGTACCCCAATTATTTTTAAACAAACTGTTACATCATATAAAGTACACTCTTCCTGTCTCCTAAAACCCCCCAGATAAAGTGTAGCAGAGTTTTGGTTGTTGTTATAGTAACAGGCCTGTCTGTCAATTTAAGCCCCTCCTCTTTGGAATGTCACTGAATTTAGAAGCCCCGCCTCTCTCTCCAAGCCCCTCCTCTTTGGAATGTCACTGAATTTAGAATCCCCGGTGAGATGATTTGGAATTTAAATATACAGGAGATCTGGAAATTGGTTTAAAGTTAAAAAAACCAAAACTCATTTGACATATAAAAAAACATAAAATCTCACAGCAAGAGCAATGGCTACAGCTTTCCTGAGCGCTGGACGCGCACACACAGTGACAGGTTGCACGACTCCATCTCCCGCCGCTCGGATCCGAGGCGAGGGTGAATGAAATGGCAGGCTCCTTCCTCTGCAGACAGCGCTCTTGGGAAAATATGGGACACGTAAGAAAAATAAAGATATATTGCCGCTCGGGGTGACTGTCCACTGGAGGGACTTCCGGGGGGGGGGGGGGGGGGGAACCATCAAAGATGGCCGCTGGACAGTAGAGCTTTTGTCTAGGACCTTCATCAGTAGCCGACGCCACCCAACCTAGCCAGAATGGGAAAATCAAAGGTTAAAACCCAAATTTGGAGTTAACACAGCACTTGCTCTTACTCCATACCAAAATAGAGTTAGCGCAGTGGGCGTTCAACCCTTCGAATGCTCCCCACATGCCTAGGCCCTCTGCATCCTGGCCACAAGCAAAATCAGTGCAATCACGCACTTTCCTTCAGGTATAAAATGTTTATTTTTGACGGTCGGCAATGCATCTACCTCAATATGTATTAGAATTATAATATGGACAGAAGTATTGGGACTCCTGACAATTACACCAACAGGGGCTTTTATCACATCGCAGTCTAAATACATAGACATTCATATGTATTTGTTCCCCCTTTGTAGCTATAACAGTTTCCACTCTTCTGTTGTAGTGTTTCTGGTGGAATTTTTGCCCGTTCATCTGATGGATCATTTGTGAGGTCAGGCACTGATGTTGGATGAAAAGGATCGTAATCTCCGGTCCAGTTCCTCCCAAAGGTGTTCGATGGGGTTGAGGTCAGGGCTCTGTGAGGCCTTCTTCCAAATTCATCCAACCATGTCTTTATGGACCTTGCTGTGTGTGTGGGGCACAGTCATGCTGGAATAGAAAGAGGGCCTTCCGCCAAACTGAAGATTTCCCTTCGTTGGAAGTAGGGGGTGAAGCCCATCCCCTGAAAAACATCATCATACCATATCCCTCCTCCACCAAACGTTACTGTTAGTACAATCTGGCATCTGCCAAACCCAAACTCGCCCATCAGACTGCCAAACAATGAATACTCCACAGAACACATTTCTACTGCTCCAGAGTCCAGTGGCGGCGTGCTTTACACCACTCGATCCGATGCTTGGCATTGTACTTGGTGTTGTGAGGCTTGCATGCAGCTGCTCCAGAGTCCAGTGGCTGCATGCTTTACACCACTCGATCCGATGCTTGGCATTGTACTTGGTGATGTGAGGCTTGCATGCAGCTGCTCCAGAGTCCAGTGGCGGCATGCTTTACACCACTCGATCCGATGATTGGCATTGTACTTGGTGATGTGAGGCTTGCATGCAGCTGCTCCAGAGTCCAGTGGTGGCGTGCTTTACACCACTCGATCCGATGCTTGGCATTGTACTTGGTGATGTGAGGCTTGCATGCAGCTGCTCCAGAGTCCAGTGGCGGCATGCTTTACACCACTCGATCCGATGATTGGCATTGTACTTGGTGATGTGAGGCTTGCATGCAGCTGCTCCAGAGTCCAGTGGCAGCATGCTTTACACCACTCGATCCGATGATTGGCATTGTACTTGGTGATGTGAGGCTTGCATGCAGCTGCTCCAGAGTCCAGTGGCGGCATGCTTTACACCACTCGATCCAACGCTTGGCATTGTACTTGGTGATGTGAGGCTTGCATGCAGCTGCTCCAGAGTCCAGTGGTGGCATGCTATACACCACTCGATCCGATGCTTGGCATTGTACTTGGTGATGTGAGGCTTGCATACAGCTGCTCCAGAGTCCAGTGGCAGCATGCTTTACACCACTCGATCCGATGCTTGGCATTGTACTTGGTGATGTGAGGCTTGCATGCAGCTGCTCCAGAGTCCAGTGGCAGCATGCTTTACACCACTCGATCCGATGCTTGGCATTGTACTTGGTGATGTGAGGCTTGCATGCAGCTGCTCCAGAGTCCAGTGGCGGCTTGCTTTACACCACTCGATCCAACGCTTGGCATTGTACTTGGTGATGTGAGGCTTGCATGCAGCTGCTCCAGAGTCCAGTGGCAGCATGCTTTACACCACTCGATCCGACGCTTGGCATTGTACTTGGTGATGTGAGGCTTGCATGCAGCTGCTCCAGAGTCCAGTGGCAGCATGCTTTACACCACTCGATCCGATGATTGGCATTGTACTTGGTGATGTGAGGCTTGCATGTAGCTGCTCCAGAGTCCAGTGGTGGCGTGCTTTACACCACTCGATCCAATGCTTGGCATTGTACTTGGTGATGTGGGGCTTGCATGCAGCTGCTCCAGAGTCCAGTGGTGGCATGCTTTACACCACTCGATCCAACGCTTGGCATTGTACTTGGTGATGTGAGGCTTGCATGCAGCTGCTCCAGAGTCCAGTGGTGGCATGCTTTACACCACTCGATCCGATGCTTGGCATTGTACTTGGTGATGTGAGGCTTGCATACAGCTGCTCCAGAGTCCAGTGGTGGCATGCTTTACACCACTCGATCCGATGCTTGGCATTGTACTTGGTGATGTGAGGCTTGCATGCAGCAGCTCCAGAGTCCAGTGGCAGGTTGCTTTACACCACTCGATCCGATGCTTGGCATTGTACTTGGTGATGTGAGGCTTGCATGCAGCTGCTCCAGAGTCCAGTGGCAGCATGCTTTACACCACTCGATCCATCGCTTGGCATTGTACTTGGTGATGTGAGGCTTGCATGCAGCTGCTCCAGAGTCCAGTGGCGGCATGCTTTACACCACTCGATCCGATGCTTGGCATTGTATTTGGTGATGTGAGGCTTGCATGCAGCAGCTCCAGAGTCCAGTGGCAGGTTGCTTTACACCACTCGATCCGATGCTTGGCATTGTACTTGGTGATGTGAGGCTTGCATGCAGCTGCTCCAGAGTCCAGTGGCGGCATGCTTTACACCACTCGATCCATCGCTTGGCATTGTACTTGGTGATGTGAGGCTTGCATGCAGCTGCTCCAGAGTCCAGTGGTGGCATGCTTTACACCACTCGATCCAACGCTTGGCATTGTACTTGGTGATGTGAGGCCTGCATGCAGCTGCTCCAGAGTCCAGTGGCGGCATGCTTTACACCACTCGATCCGATGCTTGGCATTGTACTTGGTGATGTGAGGCTTGCATGCAGCTGCTCCAGAGTCCAGTGGTGGCGTGCTTTACACCACTCGATCCGATGCTTGGCATTGTACTTGGTGATGTGAGGCTTGCATGCAGCTGCTCCAGAGTCCAGTGGCGGCATGCTTTACACCACTCAATCCATCGCTTGGCATTGTACTTGGTGATGTGAGGCTTGCATGCAGCTGCTCCAGAGTCCAGTGGCGGCGTGCTTTACACCACTCGATCCGATGCTTGGCATTGTACTTGGTGATGTGAGGCTTGCATGCAGCTGCTCCAGAGTCCAGTGGCGGCGTGCTTTACACCACTCGATCCGACGCTTGGCATTGTACTTGGTGATGTGAGGCTTGCATGCAGCTGCTCCAGAGTCCAGTGGCGGCGTGCTTTACACCACTCGATCCGACGCTTGGCATTGTACTTGGGGATGTGAGGCTTGCATGCAGCTGCTCCAGAGTCCAGTGGCAGCATGCTTTACACCACTCGATCCAACGCTTGGCATTGTACTTGGGGATGTGAGGCTTGCATGCAGCTGCTCCAGAGTCCAGTGGCGGCATGCTTTACACCACTCGATCCAACGCTTGGCATTGTATTTGGTGATGTGAGGCTTGCATGCAGCTGCTCCAGAGTCCAGTGGTGGCATGCTTTACACCACTCGATCCGACGCTTGGCATTGTACTTGGTGATGTGAGGCTTGCATGCAGCTGCTCCAGAGTCCAGTGGTGGCATGCTTTACACCACTCGATCCGACGCTTGGCATTGTACTTGGTGATGTGAGGCTTGCATACAGCTGCTCCAGAGTCCAGTGGTGGCGTGCTTTACACCACTCGATCCGATGCTTGGCATTGTACTTGGAGATGTGAGATTTGCATACAGCTGCTCCAGAGTCCAGTGGCAGCGTGCTTTACACCACTCGATCCGATGCTTGGCATTGTACTTGGTGATGTGAGGCTTGCATGCAGCTGCTCCAGAGTCCAGTGGCGGCATGCTTTACACCACTCGATCCGATGCTTGGCATTGTACTTGGTGATGTGAGGCTTCCATGCAGCTGCTCCAGAGTCCAGTGGCATTGTGCTTTACACCACTCGATCCGATGCTTGGCATTGTACTTGGTGTTGTGAGGCTTGCATGCAGCTGCTCCAGAGTCCAGTGGCGGCATGCTTTACACCACTCGATCCGATGCTTGGCATTGTACTTGGTGATGTGAGGCTTGCATGCAGCTGCTCCAGAGTCCAGTGGTGGCATGCTTTACACCACTCGATCCAACGCTTGGCATTGTACTTGGTGATATGAGGCTTGCATGCAGCTGCTTCAGAGTCCAGAGGCGGCATGCTTTACACCACTCGATCCAACGCTTGGCATTGTACTTGGTGATGTGAGGCCTGCATGCAGCTGCTCCAGAGTCCAGTGGTGGCGTGCTTTACACCACTCGTTCCAACGCTTGGTATTGTACTTGGTGATGTGAGGCTTGCATGCAGCTGCTCCAGAGTCCAGTGGCGGCGTGCTTTACACCACTCGTTCCAACGCTTGGCATTGTACTTGGTGATGTGAGGCTTGCATGCAGCTGCTCCAGAGTCCAGTGGTGGCGTGCTTTACACCACTCAATCCATCGCTTGGCATTGTACTTGGTGATGTGAGGCTTGCATGCAGCTGCTCCAGAGTCCAGTGGCGGCGTGCTTTACACCACTCGTTCCAACGCTTGGCATTGTACTTGGTGATGTGAGGCCTGCATGCAGCTGCTCCAGAGTCCAGTGGTGGCATGCTTTACACCACTCGATCCCATGCTTGGCATTGTACTTGGTGATGTGAGGCTTGCATGCAGCTGCTCCAGAGTCCAGTGGCATTGTGCTTTACCCCACTCGATCCAACGCTTGGCATTGTACTTGGTGATGTGAGGCTTGCATGCAGCTGCTCCAGAGTCCAGTGGCGGCATGCTTTACACCACTCGTTCCGACGCTTGTAATCGTACTTGGTGATGTGAGGCTTGCATGCAGCTGCTTGGCCATGGAACCCATTCCATGGAGCTCCAGTAATTGTGCTGATATTAATGTCAGTGACATGACCCTGGCACAGATACCGGTGGTCTGATGATCATTTCCCAGTGTATAGCTTGTGTATGTCAGATGCAGACTATTTAATCATATTGCTGCCTGTGCTCAGTGCAAAGCACGGTACATGGGCACTATTAATACCAGGAAAGACTAAGACTCAAAATAAAAGGTATAAAAATCAAATAAAGGATCCAGCACTCAGTCAATTGCAGTGGAGAGTTTTATTCAAAACACAGGCAACGTTTCAACCCTGGTGGGGTTTTTTCGAGGCTTGAAAAACCCCCACCAGGGTTGAAACGTTGCCTGTGTTTTGAATAAAACTCTCCACTGCAATTGACTGAGTGCTGGATCCTTTATTTGATTTTTATGCACTGTTGGTTTGGGTGGCGCCCCAGGACCTCGGCACCTCCACACACCTTGAGTGCAGATACCGATCTATCTTTATTTATTATCAAAATAGAACGTGACTGTCCTGGAAAAATTCAGGACTGTCGGCAATTATGACAGTGCAGTCTCCTTGACCCTAGCATGTCTCTCATGTGGGAAGTAGCAAGTTTCTCTGAATGGAGAGTGAGACAGACGCTCAGTATGTTATCTGTGTTCATCTCCAGGCCGAGGCAGGATGAGACAAGCAGGTCAGTACATAGCAAGAACAAACCTGAACAGACCAAAAACAAACCCCAGTCTTCTCAGCCTGTGCAATAAATATCACACATCCCACCTTTAATGCATGCCCACCAGAGGAAATCTGGGTCCAGAGGCTAAACCTGGCCTCTAACACCTTTCAATGACAGAAATTGGGGAACAAAAACTCATTCCTCTGGTTCTCCATTTGTGTGGTGTCAGTTTGAGTGATACCTCATAAATGGCAACGCTCCTGGGTCTGTTCCTATTTAAAGTGCTTAGCACCCTGGGTAACCTGGAGCTCAGCGCCCGGGCCGCCATCAGAAATTTCAGGGCCACTTACTGAAAAAAAGTCTGCCATCTGCAAAATTCTGCAATCTAAGTGCTGGTGGAAAGTCATGTCTGGGTGCTGGGGCAAGCCCTGTGAGTGCAATCTGAATGTAGGGGTAAGTTAGGGGACATGTCCTCTGACTGCAGTCTAGGATCTGGGGTAAGTCCTGGGCACTGGGGCAAGTCCTGTGAGTGCAATCTAGATGATGCAGTAAGTGCTGGGGCATGTACTGTGAGTGCAATATGGGTGCTGGGTCATGTCCTGTAAGTGCAATCTGTGTGCTGGGGTAAGTCAATATATCCACCCATCTAGGTGCTGTGTCAGGTGCTTTCAGTGCAGTGTGTAAGTTAGGGGGCATGTCCTCTGAGTGCAGTCTGGGTTCTGGGGGTGAGTCCTGGGTTCTGGAGCAAGGCCTGTGAGTGCAATCTAGATGCTGGGGTAAGTTATGGGGCATGTCCTCTGAGTGCAGCCTGGGTTCTGGAGCAAGTCCTGTGAGTGCAATCTGTGTGCTGGGGAAAGTCCTGTGAGTGAACTCTGGATGCTGGGGTAAGTCCTTGGTGCTGCGGCAAGTCCTGTGAGTGCAATTTGGGTGCTGGGGTAAGTCAGTATATGCACCCAGTATGTAAACAAGGTTAAATCTTACACACTATAAAAGACACAGGGTTGTGGAACAGGGCAGTATATGATAGAGCAGGGTGCATTTCATTTTAGTTTGATGGTTACATGCAGTTGCAATAAAGCCTAAGCAGAATAAATCAGGTACAAACAAACAAAAAGTCGTTTGCTCACCAGTAGCGTAACAAACGCAACCTCCCACTCCAGTATATCTTACACCCTGCTCTGATATATACCCCAGCACAGGGCAATATGTGCTCACCAGTATGTACACATGTTATATCTTACACCCTGCTCTGATATATACCCCAGCACAGGGCACCGACCCTAACCTTGTGCACATATTGGGACATATGTATTGCCCTGTGCAGGGTATATATCAGGGTAATGTGTGAGATATAACCTTGTGTACATATGGAGGCACATACCCTTATTACCCATATTCTGGTAGATATCAGTCTTATCTATAAATAATACACTATTCAAATATGCTTCTAAATGCATGGATTTCCTTTCATGAACAAGAAAATAATGTAATGCTATGGGGCTGGTATAATGATGTGATGTTATGGGGCTGGTATAATGATGTGATGTTATAGGGCTGGTATAATGATGTGATGTTATGGGGCTGGTATAATGATGTGATGTTATGGGGCTGGTATAATGATGGGATGTTATGGGGCTGGTATAATGATGTGATGTTATGGGTTTGGTATAATGATGTGATGTTATGGGTTTGGTATAATGATGGGATGTTATGGGGCTGGTATAATGATGTGATGCTATGGGGCTGGTATAATGATGTGATGTTATGGGGCTGGTATAATGATGTGATGTTATAGGGCTGGTATAATGATGTGATGTTATGGGGCTGGTATAATGATGTGATGTTATGGGGCTGGTATAATGATGTGATGTTATGGGGTTGGTATAATGATGTGATGTTATGGGGCTGGTATAATGATGGGATGTTATGATGTTGGTATAATGATGTGATGTTATGGGGCTGGTATAATGATGGGATGTTATGGGGCTGGTATAATGATGGGATGTTATGGGGCTGGTATAATGACGTGATGTTATGGGGCTGGTATAATGATGTGATGTTATGGGGCTGGTATAATGATGTGATGTTATGGGGCTGGTATAATGATGTGATGTTATGGGGCTGTTATAATGATGTGATGTTATGGGGTTGGTATAATGATGGGATGTTATGGGGCTGGTATAATGACGTGATGTTATGGGGCTGGAATAATGATGTGATGTTATGGGGCTGAAATAATGATGTGATGCTATGGGGCTGGTATAATGATGGGATGTTATGGGGCTGGTATAATGATGTGATGTTATGGGGCTGGTATAATGATGTGATGTTATGGGGCTGGTATAATGACGTTATGTTATGGGGCTGGTATAATGATGGGATGTTATACTGCTGGTATAATGATGTGATGTTATGGGGCTGGTATTGATGTGATGTTATGGGGCTGGTATAATGATGTGATGGTGCTGGTATAATGACGTGATATTATGGGGCTGGTATAATGATGTGATGTTATGGGGCTGGTATAACGATGGGATGTTATGGGGTTGGTATAATGATGTGATGTTATGGGGCTGGTATAATGATGGGATGCTATGGGGCTGGTAAAATGATGGGATGCTATGGGGTTGGTATAATGATGTGATGTTATGGGGCTGGTATAATGATGTGATGGTGCTGGTATAATGACATGATGTTATGGGGCTGGTATAATGATGTGATGTTATGGGGTTGGTATAACGATGGGATGTTATGGGGTTGGTATAATGATGTGATGTTATGGGGCTGGTATAATGATGTGATGTTATGGGGCTGGTATAATGATGTGATGTTATGGGGCTGGTATAATGATGTGATGTTATGGGGCTGGTATAATGATGTGATGTTATGTGGCTGGTATAATGATGTGATGTTATGGGGCTGGTATAATGATGGGATGTTATGGGGCTGGTATAATGATGTGATGTTATGGGGCTGGTATAATGATGTGATGTTATGGGGTTGGTATAATGATGTGATGTTATGGGGCTGGTATAATGATGTGATGTTATGGGGTTGGTATAATGATGTGATGTTATGGGGTTGGTATAATGATGTGATGTTATGGTGCTGGTATAGTGATGTGATGTTATGGGGCTGGTATAATGATGTGATGTTATGGAGTTGGTATAATGACGTGATATTATGGGGCTGGTATAATGATGTGATGTTATGGGGCTGGTATAACGATGGGATGTTATGGGGCTGGTATAATGATGGGATGTTATGGGGCTGGTATAATGATGGGATGTTATGGGGCTGGTATAATGATGTGATGTTATGGGGCTGTTATAATGATGTGATGTTATGGGGCTGGTATAATGATGTGATGTTATGGGGCTGGTATAATGATGTGATGTTATGGGGCTGGTATAATGATGTGATGTTATGGGGCTGTTATAATGATGTGATGTTATGGGGTTGGTATAATGATGGGATGTTATGGGGCTGGTATAATGACGTGATGTTATGGGGCTGGAATAATGATGTGATGTTATGGGGCTGAAATAATGATGTGATGCTATGGGGCTGGTATAATGATGGGATGTTATGGGGCTGGTATAATGATGTGATGTTATGGGGCTGGTATAATGATGTGATGTTATGGGGCTGGTATAATGACGTTATGTTATGGGGCTGGTATAATGATGTGATGGTGCTGGTATAATGACGTGATATTATGGGGCTGGTATAATGATGTGATGTTATGGGGCTGGTATAACGATGGGATGTTATGGGGTTGGTATAATGATGTGATATTATGGGGCTGGTATAATGATGTGATGTTATGGGGCTGGTATAACGATGGGATGTTATGGGGTTGGTATAATGATGTGATGTTATGGGGCTGGTATAATGATGTGATGTTATGGGGCTGGTAAAATGATGGGATGCTATGGGGTTGGTATAATGATGTGATGTTATGGGGCTGGTATAATGATGTGATGTTATGGGGCTGGTATAATGATGTGATGTTATGGGGCTGGTATAATGATGTGATGTTATGGGGCTGGTATAATGATGTGATGCTATGTGGCTGGTATAATGATGTGATGTTATGGGGCTGGTATAATGATGGGATGTTATGGGGCTGGTATAATGATGTGATGTTATGGGGCTGGTATAATGATGTGATGTTATGGGGTTGGTATAATGATGTGATGTTATGGGGCTGGTATAATGATGTGATGTTATGGGGTTGGTATAATGATGTGATGTTATGGGGTTGGTATAATGATGTGATGTTATGGTGCTGGTATAGTGATGTGATGTTATGGGGCTGGTATAATGATGTGATGTTATGGAGTTGGTATAATGACGTGATATTATGGGGCTGGTATAATGATGTGATGTTATGGGGCTGGTATAACGATGGGATGTTATGGGGCTGGTATAATGATGGGATGCTATGGGGCTGGTATAATGATGGGATGTTATGGTGCTGGTATAGTGATGTGATGTTATGGGGCTGGTATAATGATGTGATGTTATGGAGTTGGTATAATGACGTGATATTATGGGGCTGGTATAATGATGTGATGTTATGGGGCTGGTATAACGATGGGATGTTATGGGGCTGGTATAATGATGGGATGCTATGGGGCTGGTATAATGATGGGATGCTATGGGGTTGGTATAATGATGTGATGTTATGGGGCTGGTATAATGATGTGATGGTGCTGGTATAATGACGTGATGTTATGGGGCTGGTATAATGATGGGATGTTATAGGGCTGGTATAATGATGGGATGTGATGGTGCTGGTATAATGACGTGATGTTATGGGGCTGGTATAATGATGTGATGTTATGGGGCTGGTATAATGATGTGATGGTGCTGGTATAATGACGTGATATTATGGGGCTGGTATAATGATGTGATGTTATGGGGCTGGTATAACGATGGGATGTTATGGGGCTGGTATAATGATGGGATGCTATGGGGCTGGTATAATGATGGGATGCTATGGGGTTGGTATAATGATGTGATGTTATGGGGCTGGTATAATGATGTGATGGTGCTGGTATAATGACGTGATGTTATGGGGCTGGTATAATGATGGGATGTTATGGGGCTGGTATAATGATGTGATGTTATGGGGCTGGTATAATGATGGGATGTTATGGGGCTGGTATAATGATGGGATGTTATGGGGCTGGTATAATGATGTGATGTTATGGGGCTGGTATAATGATGGGATGTTATGGGGCTGGTATAATGATGGGATGTTATGGGGCTGGTATAATGATGGGATGTTATGGGGCTGGTATAATGATGTGATGTTATGGGGCTGGTATAATGATGTGATGTTATGGGGCAGGTATAATGATGTGATGTTATGGAGTTGGTATAATGATGTGATGTTATGGGGCTGGTATAATGATGTGATGTTATGGGGCTGGTATAATGATGTGATGTTATAGGGCTGGTATAATGATGGGATGTGATGGTGCTGGTATAATGACGTGATGTTATGGGGCTGGTATAATGATGTGATGTTATGGGGCTGGTATAATGATGTGATGGTGCTGGTATAATGACGTGATATTATGGGGCTGGTATAATGATGTGATGTTATGGGGCTGGTATAACGATGGGATGTTCTGGGGCTGGTATAATGATGGGATGTTATAGGGCTGGTATAATGATGGGATGTGATGGTGCTGGTATAATGACGTGATGTTATGGGGCTGGTATAATGATGTGATGTTATGGGGCTGGTATAATGATGTGATGGTGCTGGTATAATGACGTGATATTATGGGGCTGGGATAATGATGTGATGTTATGGGGCTGGTATAACGATGGGATGTTATGGGGCTGGTATAATGATGGGATGCTATGGGGCTGGTATAATGATGGGATGCTATGGGGTTGGTATAATGATGTGATGTTATGGGGCTGGTATAATGATGTGATGGTGCTGGTATAATGACGTGATGTTATGGGGCTGGTATAATGATGGGATGTTATGGGGCTGGTATAATGATGTGATGTTATGGGGCTGGTATAATGATGGGATGTTATGGGGCTGGTATAATGATGGGATGTTATGGGGCTGGTATAATGATGTGATGTTATGGGGTTGGTATAACGATGGGATGTTATGGGGTTGGTATAATGATGTGATGTTATGGGGCTGGTATAATGATGTGATGCTATGGGGCTGGTATTATGATGTGATGTTATGGGGCTGGTATAATGATGTGATGTTATGGGGCTGGTATAATGATGGGATGTTATGGGGCTGGTATAATGATGGGATGTTATGGGGCTGGTTTAATGATGTGATGTTATAGGGACGATATAATGATGTGATGTTATGGAGTTGGTATAACGATGGGATGTTATGGGGTTGGTATAATGATGTGATGTTATGGGGCTGGTATAATGATGTGATGGTGCTGGTATAATGATGTGATGTTATGGGGCTGGTATAATGATGTGATGTTATGGGGCTGGTATAATGATGTGATGTTATGGGGTTGGTATAACGATGGGATGTTATGGGGTTGGTATAATGATGTGATGTTATGGGGCTGGTATAACGATGTGATGCTATGGGGTTGGTATAATGATGTGATGTTATGGGGTTGGTATAATGATGGGATGTTATGGGGCTGGTATAATGATGAGATGTTATGGGGCTGGTATAATGATGCAGTGCTATGTGGCTGGTATAATGATGGGATGTTATGGGGTTGGTATAATGATGTGATGCTATGGGGTTTGTATAATGATGTGATGTTATGGGGCTGGTATAATGATGTGATGTTATGGGGCTGGTATAATGATGTGATGTTATGGGGCTGGTATAATGATGTTATGGGGCTGGTATAATGATGTTATGGGGCTGGTATAATGATGTTATGGGGCTGGTATAATGATGTGATGTTATGGGGCTGGTATAATGATGTGATGTTATGGGGCTGGTGTAATGCTGCAATGCTATGGGGCTGGTATAATGATGTGATGCTATGGGGTTTGTATAATGATGTGATGTTATGGGGCTGGTATAATGATGTGATGTTATGGGGCTGGTATAATGATGCAATGCTATGGGGTTGGTATAATGATGGGATGTTATGAGGCTGGTATAATGATGGGATGTTACTGGGCTGGTATAATGATGTGATGTTATGGGGCTGGTAAAATGATGGAATGTTATGGGGCTGGTAAAATGATGGAATGTTATGGGGCTGGTATAATGATGGGATGTTATGGGGTTGGTATAATGATGTGATGTTATGGGGCTGGTATAATGATGTGATGTTATGGGGCTGGTATAATGATGTGATGTTATGGGGCTGGTATAATGATGTGATGTTATGGGGCTGGTATAATGATGTGATGTTATGGGGCTGGTATAATGATATGATGCTCTGTGGTTGGTATAATGATTTGATGTTATGGGGCTGGTATAATGATGGGATGCTATGGGGCTGGTATAATGATGGGATGCTATGGGGCTGGTATAATGATGTGATGTTATGGGGCTGGTATAATGATGTGATGTTATGGGGCTGGTATAATTATGTGATGTTATGGGGCAGGTATAATGATGTGATGTTATGGGGCTGGTATAATTATGTGATGTTATGGGGCTGGTATAATGATGTGATGTTATGAGGCTGGTATAATGATGTGATATTATGGGGTTGGTATAATGATGTGATGTTATGGGGCTGGTATAATGATGTGATGTTATGGGGCTGGTATAATGATGTGATGTTATGGGGCTGGTATAATGATGTGATGTTATGGGGTTTGTATAATGATGGGATGTTATGGGGTAGGTATAATGACTTGATGTTATAGGGCTGGTATAATGATGTGATGTTATGGGGCTGGTATAATGATGTGATGCTATGGGGCTGGTATAATGATGGGATGTTATGGGGCTGGTATAATGATGTAATGTTATGGGGCTGGTATAATGATGTGATGTTATGGGGCTGGTATAATGATGTTATGTTATGGGGCTGGTATAATGATGGGATGTTATAGGGCTGGTATAATGATGTGATGTTATGGGGCTGGTATTGATGTGATGTTATGGGGCTGGTATAATGATGTGATGGTGCTGGTATAATGACGTGATATTATGGGGCTGGTATAATGATGTGATGTTATGGGGCTGGTATAACGATGGGATGTTATGGGGTTGGTATAATGATGTGATGTTATGGGGCTGGTAAAATGATGGGATGCTATGGGGCTGGTATAATGATGGGATGCTATGGGGTTGGTATAATGATGTGATGTTATGGGGCTGGTATAATGATGTGATGGTGCTGGTATAATGACGTGATGTTATGGGGCTGGTATAATGATGTGATGTTATGGGGTTGGTATAACGATGGGATGTTATGGGGTTGGTATAATGATGTGATGTTATGGGGCTGGTATAATGATGTGATGCTATGGGGTTGGTATAATGATGTGATGCTATGGGGTTGGTATAATGATGTGATGTTATGGGGTTGGTATAATGATGTGATGTTATGGGGCTGGTATAATGATGTGATGTTATGGGGCTGGTATAATGATGTGATGTTATGGGGCTGGTATAATGATGGGATGTTATGGGGCTGGTATAATGATGGGATGTTATGGGGCTGGTATAATGATGTGATGTTATAGGGACGGTATAATGATGTGATGTTATGGAGTTGGTATAACGATGGGATGTTATGGGGTTGGTATAATGATGTGATGTTATGGGGCTGGTATAATGATGTGATGGTGCTGGTATAATGATGTGATGTTATGGGGCTGGTATAATGATGTGATGTTATGGGGCTGGTATAATGATGGGATGTTATGGGGCTGGTATAATGATGGGATGTTATGGGGCTGGTATAATGATGGGATGTTATGGGGCTGGTATAATGATGTGATGTTATGGGGCTGGTATAATGATGTGATGTTATGGGGTCTGGTATAATGATGTGATGTTATGGGGCTGGTATATTGATGTGATGTTATGGGGCTGGTATTATGATGGGATGTTATAGGGCTGGTATAATGATGTGATGTTATGGGGCTGGTATAATGATGTGATGTTATGGGGCTGGTATAATGATGTGATGTTATGGGGCTGATATAATGATGTGATGTTATGAGGCTGGTATAATGATGTGATGTTATGGGGTCTGGTATAATGATGTGATGTTATGGGGCTGGTATAATGATGTGATGTTATGGGGCTGGTATAATGATGTGATGTTATGGGGCTGGTATAATGATGTGATGTTATGGGGCTGGTATAATGATGTGATGTTATGGGGCTGGTATAATGATGTGATGTTATGGGGCTGGTATAATGATGTGATGTTATGGGGCTGGTATAATGATGTGATGTTATGGGGCTGGTATAATGATGTGATGTTATGGGGCTGGTATAATGATGTGATGTTATGGGGCTGGTATAATGATGTGATGTTGTGGGGCTGGTATAATGATGTGATGTTATGGGGCTGGTATAATGATGGGATGTTGTGGGGTTGGTATAATGATGGGATGTTATGGGGCTGGTATAATGATGTGATGTTATGGGGTTGGAATAATGATGGGATGTTATGGGGCTGGTATAATGATGTGATGTTATGGGGCTGGTATAATGATGTGATGTTATGAGTCTGGTATAATGATGTGATGTTATGGGGCTGGTATAATGATGTGATGCTATGGGGTTGGTATAATGATGTGATGTTATGGGGCTGGTATAATGATGTGATGTTATGGGGCTGGTATAATGATGCGATGCTATGGGGCTGGTATAATGATGTGATGTTATGGGGCTGGTATAATGATGCGATATTATGGGGCTGGTATAATGATGCGATGTTATGGGGCTGGTATAATGATGTGATGTTATGGGGTTGGTATAATGATGTAATGTTATGGGGTTGGTATAATGATGTGATGTTATGGGGCTGGTATAATGATGTGATGTTATGGGGCTGGTATAATGATGTGATGTTATGGGGCTGGTATAATGATGTGATGTTATGGGGTGGTATAATGATGTGATGCTATGGGGCTGGTATAATGATGGGATGTTATGGGGCTGGTATAATGATGTGATGTTATGGTGCTGGTATAATGATGTGATGTTATGGGGCTGGTATAATGATGTGATGTTATGTGGCTGGTATAATGATGTGATGTTATGGGGCTGGTATAATGATGTGATGTTATGGGGCTGGTATAATGATGTGATGTTATGGGGCTGGTATAATGATGTGATGTTATGGGGCTGGTATACTGATGTGCTGTTATGGGGCTGGTATAATGATGTGATGTTATGGGGCTGGTATAATGATGTGATGTTATGGGGCTGGTATAATGATGGGATGTTATGGGGCTGGTATAATGATGTGATGTTATGGGGTTGGTATAATGATGGGATGTTATGGGGCTGGTATAATGATGTGATGTTATGGGGCTGGTATACTGATGTGATGTTATGGGGCTGGTATAATGATGTGATGTTATGGGGCTGGTATAATGATGTAATGTTATGCCGCTGGTATAATGACGTGATGTTATGGGGCTGGTATAATGATGGGATGTTATGGGGTTGGTATAATGATGTGATGTTATGGGGCTGGTATAATGATGGGATGTTATGGGGCTGGTATAATGATGGGATGTTATTGGGCTGGTATAATGACGTGATGTTATGGGGCTGGTATAATGATGTGATGTTATGGGGCTGGTATAATGATGGAATGTTATGGGGCTGGTATAATGATGTAATGTTATGGGGCTGGTATAATGATGTGATGCTATGGGGTTGGTATAATGATGTGATGTTATGGGGCTGGTATAATGATGGGATGTTATGGGGTTGGTATAATGATGTGATGTTATAGGGCTGGTATAATGATGTGATGTTATGGGGCTGGTATAATGATGGGATGTTATGGGGCTGGTATAATGATGGGATGTTATAGGGCTGGTATAATGATGTGATGTTATGGGGTTGGTATAATGATGTGATGTTATGGGGCTGGTATAATGATGTGATGTTATGGGGCTGGTATAATGATGTGATGTTATGGGGCTGGTATAATGATGTAATGTTATGCCGCTGGTATAATGACGTGATGTTATGGGGCTGGTATAATGATGGGATGTTATGGGGCTGGTATAATGATGTGATGTTATGGGGCTGGTATAATGATGTGATGTTATGGGGCTGGTATAATGATGTGATGTTATGGGGTTGGTATAATGATGGGATGTTATGGGGTTGGTATAATGATGTGATGTTATGGGGCTGGTATAATGATGTGATGCTATGGGGCTGGTATAATGATGTGATGTTATGGGGCTGGTATAATGATGTGATGTTATGGGGCTGGTACAATGATGGGATGTTATGGGGCTGGTATAATGATGTGATGTTATGGGGTTGGTATAATGATATGATGTTATGGGGCTGGTATAATGATGTGATGTTATGGGGTTGGTATAATGATGTGATGTTATGGGGTTGGTATAATGATGTGATGTTCTGGGGCTGGTATAATGATGGGATGTTATGGGGCTGGTATAATGATGGGATATTATGGGACTGGTATAATGATGGGATGTTATGGGGCTGGTATAATGATGTGATGCTATGGGGTTGGTATAATGATGTTATGCTATGGGGCTGGTATAATGATGGGATGTTATGGGGTTGGTATAATGATGTGATGTTATGGGGTTGGTATTATGATGGGATGTTATGGGGCTGGTATAATGATGTGATGTTATGGGGCTGGTATAATGATGTGATGTTATGGGGCTGGTATAATGATGTGATGTTATGGGGCTGGTATAATGATGTGATGTTATGGGGCTGGTATAATGATGGGATGTTATGGGGCTGGTATAATGATGTGATGTTATGTGGCTGGTATAATGATGTGATGTTATGGGGTTGGTATAATGATGGAATGTTATGGGGCTGGTATAATGATGTGATGTTATGGGGCTGGTATAATGATGAGATGTTATGGGGTTGGTATAATGATGGAATGTTATGGGGCTGGTATAATGATGTGATGTTATGGGGCTGGTATAATGATGTGATGTTATGGGGTTGGTATAATGATGGAATGTTATGGGGCTGGTATAATGATGTGATGTTATGGGGCTGGTATAATGATGAGATGTTATGGGGCTGGTATAATGATGAGATGTTATGGGGTTGGTATAATGATGGAATGTTATGGGGCTGGTATAATGATGTGATGTTATGGGGCTGGTATAATGATGTGATGTTATGGGGCTGGTATAATGATGTGATGTTATGGGGCTGGTATAATGATGAGATGTTATGGGGTTGGTATAATGATGGAATGTTATGGGGCTGGTATAATGATGTGATGTTATGGGGCTGGTATAATGATGTGATGTTATGGGGTTGGTATAATGATGGAATGTTATGGGGCTGGTATAATGATGTGATGTTATGGGGCTGGTATAATGATGAGATGTTATGGGGCTGGTATAATGATGAGATGTTATGGGGTTGGTATAATGATGGAATGTTATGGGGCTGGTATAATGATGTGATGTTATGGGGCTGGTATAATGATGTGATGTTATGGGGCTGGTATAATGATGTGATGTTATGGTGCTGGTATAATGATGTGATGTTATGGGGCTGGTATAATGATGTGATGTTATGTGGCTGGTATAATGATGTTATGTTATGGGGCTGGTATAATGATGTGATGTTATGGGGCTGGTATAATGATGTGATGTTATGTGGCTGGTATAATGATGTGATGTTATGGGGCTGGTATAATGATGGGATGTTATAGGGCTGGTATAATGATGTGATGTTATGGGGCTGGTATAATGATGTGATGTTATGGGGCTGGTATAATGATGGGATGTTATGGGGCTGGTACAATGATGGGATGTTATGGGGCTGGTATAATGATGTGATGTAATGGGGCTGGTATAATGATGTGATGTTATGGGGCTGGTATAATGATGTGATGTTATGGGGCTGGTATAATGATGTGATGTTATAGGGCTGGTATAATGATGGGATGTTATGGGGCTGGTATAATGATGTAATGTTATGGGGTTGGTATAATGATGTGATGTTATGGGGCTGGTATAATGATGTGATGATACGGGGCTGGTATAATGATGGGATGTTATGGGGCTGGTATAATGATGGGATGTTATGGGACTGGTATAATGATGTGATGCTATGGGGCTGGTATAATGATGGGATGTTATGGGGATGGTATAATGATGTGATGTTATGGGGCTGGTATAATGATGGGATGTTATGGGTCTGGTATAATGATGGGATGTTATAGGGCTGGTATAATGATGTGATGTTATGGGGTTGCTATAATGATGTGATGTTATGGGGCTGGTATACTGATGTGCTGTTATGGGGCTGGTATAATGATGTGATGTTATGGGGCTGGTATAATGATGTAATGTTATGCCGCTGGTATAAGGATGTAATACTATCGAGCGGGGATTTAATTATATCATCCTGTGGGGCTGGCTGGTATAATGGTACAATGCTGGTGGGCTAGTATAAAATGAACGGTGCTGTGGGGCCCCTGATAGAGTTATATTGTGCAAGGATTGTAAACAACATGTCCACCCCCTGATAGAGCTACAGAACAAATATTCTAAACAACATGTCCGCCCCGTGATAGAGCTATACAGAGCAAAGTGGGCTCAGTAAAGGTACTCTATTTATATTATTTCTTTAAAGCAATTCTATTAAAAACTGACGCAATCTTCAATAAAACGTAACTTATTCTTTTTCCAGCAGTTGTGCTTTAAAAGCGACCTAAACACTGCCGATGCTGTGAACGTAGGGAATAAAAAAAAAAAATGACTTAGACTGATCTATACATTGTGCTAACAGAACTGAGAGCAAATGTACAACAACCAGAGAGAATCTGCTCCGTTTATTGTGGATAATCTTCTTATTACAAGTGTAACGGAGGCCAAACAACTGAAAGAGAAGAGAGAGACAGACCGAGAGGAGGGTAACAAAACAAACCCACAGAATTTATTTTAAGGTTCCTGTTACCAGAGTGATTACAGCATTGACTTGTTATGTTTTAGTGCATGTGCTGGATTCATAGCTGCATGAGATAAGGTATTGAGTAAGCGTTAGGGGCGGATAGTGCCAGAAAGAGAGAGAGAGAGAGAGATAAGTGACAGCCCTTTTTTCGAGACAGTACTTAGAGGAGGAGGAGTTGGGTTTCTTTACCTGCTCTGTCTTCACATTCCTCAGTCAGAGAGAACAGGACAAGAGGACAGACAGCCGACAGGTACGTGCTTGTTCTAAATCTCCTCCTTTGCTGGCTCGATGGTGGATTGTAGGGGAGAGGAATATACTCCAGGAGAATTGTTTTACAAACTGGATGGGGCTAACAAGGAAGCTGGTACTTTGTGCCATTTTTCTTCTGTACCCTCGAGGAAGAGGAAGAAGTTTTTTTTTGTTTGTTTGTTTTTTTCCCGAGCGCTTCTGTGTTGTACGTAAAGTGGTTCCACTTTTTTTTTTTCTCGAGTTGCTGTGTCAAAAATGGCACTTGGGTGAAGCCAGTAGTGTATCTTCCACAAGGCACTCGCCTAGGGCGGCACTTTGCCAGAGGGTGTTAAAGCACACTTCTGGTGCTTCACACATTTTTGCTCCCTCCCCCACCGTTCAGCAAGCTTTAGCTCCTTCCAATTAATCGGGGTGATGGGGGCATGTAATTGACTTGGTGGGGTATGAAATGAGGGTGATGGTGGCATGTGATGGGGCATTTAGTGTGTGTGCAGTGTGGGTAATGGGGCATGTAGTGGGTTGGGGGGGGGGGTGCCTGAACTTTGTCTGCCTAGTTTTGCACAAAACTAAAGGTACACCACTGGGTGAACCCCCTCACTGTCGACTCGAGCCAAAGACTCCACCAAATCCCACCCAACATTTGGGGGCACAAAAAAACGAAAATAAATAAATAAACTTCTCTTGCACACTCAAGGTAGGGTTGTCACCCAGCTGGTATAAAAAATAAAATTGGCTTGATTTCAATGTTAAGTCTATTGAGGAATTAGCATGGCAAGCCTATCTCACAGGGTGAATACAGTTGGCCTTTATTTATACATACCTACAGACAGCCAGACCTTTTATAAAGCTGAAGGTCAATGAGGGAGGAGAATTTAGACAAAATACTGTTAAACATATAATAATAATAAAGACTTTCACCTGTATTCTTCTATTCCTTTTGGAATTTTGAGATAAACTCAATTATACATTTATTCTATAGAAAGAGTATAACCCTTTTTTATAGCGGGGGGGGGGGGGGGGATTAACCATGTAAGACCTCTTGCTTAAAAGACCTCTCTCTCACACGCCTTAGCTTTAACCCTTAAATATCCGGTGGGGGGAGGGGCAAACCACACTTGCTCTCAAGGGGTTTAAACATTTTTTTTTTTTTTTAAAGGCTTGAGAGGGTCAACCCTTTCAGTCCCCATTTGCAAACAGCCCTGACACCACTCACAGGGTTTAAGGAAATAGTTTAACCCTTTTGTGACATGTGAGGGGGAACACTGCATATGGCAATCTCAGGGTTAAGAGAATATGGGTAGGCTAGGTTAACCCTCTTAGTGCCATAGGGTAAGGAGAGCAGGGTTCACCTCAGTCTCTAGTGGCCAAAGGGTTTAGGAAGAGAGAGAGAGAGAGAAGCCTTTATTCACGAAAGAGGGAACTGCAGGGAATTGAGAAGAGAATTTCCGATTTAAGGCAAGAGTAGCCAAGCAGGAAAAATGTTCCCGTTCAGCTGGACTGCTACTTTGGCCTTAAAGGGACAGTATCACCTAAACATTGTTTTCATGTGAATGTAGAGGGGGAAAAAAAATGTAAAAACCTTGTGTTAGCCAAACTGCAAACAAATGTCTAAATTAGGAGAAAAATGTGTTGACATGTGTCTGTGGAGTCTCCAGCTTATGACATCACCTGGGGCACGATATGCAAATTACACATTTCCCATTGAACAGTTCATTTGCATATCAAGCCAAAGGTGATGTCATAAGCAGCAGAAACCACAGACACATGTAAACACATTTTTCTCCTAATTTAGACATTTGCAGTTTTGCTAACACAATGTTTTTACATTTTTTTCCCCCTCTACATTCACATTAAAACAATGTTTAGGTGATACTGTCCCTTTTAAGGCCAAAGTAGCAGTCCAGCTGAACGGGAACATTTTTCCTGCTTGGCTACTCTTGCCTTAAATCTGAAATTCTCTTCTCAATTCCCTGCAGTTCCCTCTTTCGTGAATAAAGGCTTCTCTCTCTTCCTAAACCCTTTGGCCACTAGAGACTGAAACAGATTTGTTTGCAGTTTTGCCAACACAATGTATAGATCAATTTTCAGTCATGTTCTATTCTCTACAGTCAGACCGTGTTTGGGTGATACTGTCCCTTTAAGTTTGCAATTCCCATCTCAGTTCCCCTTTTAATGTGTGTTAGGAAGTGCATGCCGCGTTGTATACAGAGGTTTAATGTGGGTGCACGTGCTGCTCACTGCAGGTCCGGACGGGAGCACACTGTCACATCCCCACAGAGCGGAGATTTACACACGGATAGCGCAGGGAGACAGATTGTGTTGTATTTATTTTTAAATCCTTGCTGCGGCGATTCCACTTCCATGGAAACTCACAGAGATATTGTATGTCATCTGTGCATTATCTGGGGGAGGAGACCCGCAGCAGAATCACTGGGTATAGAGATCTATCTGTAAAATTAGAAACAGCCCAGCATCGAAAAGCCAGAACGTTTATTCATGACTTCTGCTGGGAAACCATTCCATGCATCCACCTTCCTTCTGCAAAATACACTGGCATTCAAATGGTTAATCAACTCTTCATAGGATGTACTAACGGTGCAGATAATTAGCCACATTTTTCTGTGTTTTTTTTCCGAACCCTTTGCTTTAGTGCAGTGAGGGCTAACCTTGGCACTGCCGATCTTTTTGTAACTACAAACCCCATAAAACTCAGTGACTCATAAGTCTGGCAGAGTGTCGTGGGGGATGTAGTTCCAAAACACTGGGCAGTGCCGAGGTTAGCCATCACCGATCTGTGATCACAAGGTATGTGGAGATAGCCCCTTTACAAATGCTGTATTTGCTGAGAAGGGGAACATTCTGCAATGCATTATAAAGTGGCTATAGATAGGGAAGAGAGCCCCTCTACCATCGCGGAGCACAAATAGTTAAAGGGACTGTATCACCTAAACATCGTTTTTAGTATGACTGTAGGAGAAATAAAAATGATCTATGTGATCTGTTAGCAAAATTGCAGCAAATTCATAAAATGATAGAAATATATGTTAATATGTCTATGGTGTCCCCTGCTTATGACATCATTTGTGGCTTGACATGCAAATTACACATTTCCCACTGAAAAATTAATTCATTTGCATATCAAGCCCCACATGATGTCATAAGCAGGGGACACCACAGACTCATTTAAACCACACACTTGCAGCAATTCTGCTAAAACCGTGTACAGATCATTTTTTTATTCTCTACATTCACAGTATAAGCAATATTTGTTTGTTTTTTTCATACTGAGAATAAATATACGTAATTCAGAAGGAGAGCAGATAAAAAAGAAAACCAAAGAAAGAGAGAGAAAAAAGAAGGAAAGTAAAATCAATAAATAATTCATCTGTTAATGGACAAGGGAGGCTCAGGAGGATCAAATTATCTACAGGATCTGTCCCTATCAGACCCTGACTCACCCTAGCCCTGTCCCTCACCTTGCCCTATAAGCGTTACCTACCCCAGCCCTGCTACTACCTCTAAAGCAAAACTCTCTACCACTCCCTGTATCAAGAACCCTATCATCACCCTCTCTAACCTTACCGTTGACCCTATTTTTGCCCTCATCTATATGAAGGTATTTAATTCACTGAATGGATTTGCTGGATTTATCTAGGCTGGATTGAACGGATTTGGCCAACTTGGTTGGATGGAATTGATTTGGCCATCTTGGTTCTATTCCATTTGATTTGGCCATCTTGGTTCTATTCCATTTGATTTGGCCATCTTGGTTGGATGCCATTTGATTTGGCCATCTTGGTTGGATGCCATTTGATTTGGCCATCTTGGTTGGATGCCATTTGATTTGGCCATTTTGGTTGGATGCCATTTGATTTGGCCATTTTGGTTGGATTCCATTTGATTTGGCCATTTTGGTTGGATTCCATTTGATTTGGCCATTTTGGTTGGATTCCATTTGACTTGGCCATCTTGGTTGGATTCCATTTGACTTGGCCATCTTGGTTGGATGGATTCCATTTGATTTGGCCATCTTGGTTGGTTGGATTCCATTTGATTTGGCCATCTTGGTTGGTTGGATTCCATTTGATTTGGCCATCTTGGTTGGTTGGATTCCATTTGATTTGGCCATCTTGGTTGGTTGGATTCCATTTGATTTGGCCATCTTGGTTGGTTGGATTCCATTTGATTTGGCCATCTTGGTTGGTTGGATTCCATTTGATTTGGCCATCTTGGTTGGTTGGATTCCATTTGACTTGGCCATCTTGGTTGGATTCCATTTGATTTGGCCATCTTGGTTGGTTGGATTCCATTTGACTTGGCCATCTTGGTTGGTTGGATTCCATTTGACTTGGCCATCTTGGTTGGATTCCATTTGACTTGGCCATCTTGGTTGGATTCCATTTGACTTGGCCATCTTGGTTGGATTCCATTTGACTTGGCCATCTTGGTTGGATTCTATTGTGTGAATACTTTACTTTTCTTTCAAAAGCAGGTACACAATGTAACATAAAAGGGAGAGAATACAAAAAATGACCAACTCTCTAATATAATATGTAGATAAATAGTTTTCTCTACAGTCACAGTATTAACAATGTTTGTGACTGAGTCCCTTGAAACGAAGGTTATGCTTAATCAGGGAAATATCAAAGTTTCAAAGGGTTTTTTTTAGTAATTAAAAAAAAAAAAAAAAAATTATTTTATGAGATCAGGATCTGTATGTACTTGGAACTGTTTAATTTGATGGACATGTGTCTGTTTTACAAAAAAACAAACTAATTATGTAACTGTAGCTGCCAGCTGTCACAGAATTTTAACGGACAGTCCCTGGTTTCGTCTGTGCTGCCATTGGAACAAAGCCATGGTTTTTATATTAAATGTGATGTATTTAAACATGTTTAATATTACAGTTTGATGTAGGAACATTGTGACGCACAGATTAAGAAAAATGGAGCTTTTAGACATAAAAAAATGCACTTCTGAATGAAATATTAAGTATATGTTTAGATAAACCATTATAGCGCTCCTGGGGAGAGAGAGATAACCCAGCCAGACTGGAAGCTTTGTGATTCTCAACAGCTTCTTCAAGGGTCTAAACTGGTAAATTAAAAAAAATGTTTCCAAATATAGTGAAGGATATGGGGCTCTCTTACTTCAGTGTGCAGAAAACACCGATATGTGATAGGTCTAACATTGCTTCTATAATGGTTCATTTGCATATCAAGCCCCAGCTGATGTCATTAGCAGGAGATTCCACAGACACATTTAAAGGCATTGAAATGCAGAAAGAAAAGTCCTGCGCTCACTCCCATCACTGGGCGGCTGCAATGACTACAGTACACATCAGCCCCAATATATAGTAAAAACCAAAGAAAAACAAAGTTACCTGCGCTCTCTCCTTTATCCCTATGTATTTTCAAACAAATGGAGGTTTTTTAGTTACCTCCAATGGCCATGAGAGGATGAGCCCACCTGCCAACGTCAATGCAGACCCCCCCCCCTAGGTGGGTCCTAACTCTAACCATTCACCTTGCTTCTTTGAGCCTCTGGCAAAAATCTCTAATGAGACAGAAAGGGGTGTTTTTTATATACACCCCTATACATTATTAACCCTTAATAGGGAACACATGGGATGGGCGGCTGCATTGTAACAAGGCTGTAGGGATACATAGGGATAAAGGAGAGAGCGCAGGTAACTTGTTTTTCTTTGGTTTTTACTATATATTGGGGCTGATGTGTACTGTAGTCATTGCAGCCGCCCAGTGTTGGGAGTGAGCGCAGGACTTTTCTTTCTGCATTTGTATCCATGTTTTGTATTACTCAGCCTTGTTACAATGCAGCCGCCCATCCCATGTGTTCCCTATTAAGGGTTAATAATGTATAGGGGTGTATATAAAAAACACCCCTTTCTGTCTCATTAGAGATTTTTGCCAGAGGCTCAAAGAAGCAAGGTGAATGGTTAGAGTTAGGACCCACCTAGGGGGGGGGGTCTGCATTGACGTTGGCAGGTGGGCTCATCCTCTCATGGCCATTGGAGGTAACTAAAAAACCTCCATTTGTTTGAAAATACATAGGGATAAAGGAGAGAGCGCAGGTAACTTTGTTTTTCTTTGGTTTTTACATTTAAAGGCATTACCTGACCATTGCGTATACTGCGGATGTAGAGAATAAAAAAAAGCCACCAGGGAGAATCGGGCAGCCGGGGCCATCCTCCATGCTGCCCGACACGACAGTCTATTATGACGGACCAGCTGTCCGTCATAATGTCGTGCAGACATTCCCCGGCTGCCCCCACTACCCACCAGGGAAAGAAACCAGGTGAGGGGGGGGGAGACACAGACAAGGGGGGGGGCACAGACAAGGGGGGAGGGGGGGCACAGACAAGGGGGGAGGGGGGGAGACACAGACAGACAAGGGGAGGGAGGGGGAGACACAGACAAGGGGAGGGAGGGGGAAGAGAGAGAAGGGGAGGGGGGATAGATAGAGACAAGGGGGGGATAGAGAGAGACAAGGGGAGGGGGGAGACAGACAAGGGGAGGGGGGGAGACAGACAAGGGGAGGGGGGGAGACAGACAAGGGGAGGGGGGAAGAGACGAGGGAGGTGGAGAGAGAGAGAGAGACGTTTGGGGGGGGGAGAGAGACAGCTGGGGGAGGGGGAGAGAGGCCGCATTGGCACATAAAAAGAAATAAAAACAAGAAATGCATTTGTATAATATACATTTTTTATTAAATATTAAAAAGCAATTTACATATATACAAGTTAAACTTTTTTTCCTATAGGGTGGTCTTATTTTCAGGCTTTTAGTTTTTTTTTCTAAAGGAATGTACAAAGTTGGGGGACACATAGCCCACTGAACATGAGTTCATTTGCCTACCAAGGCACAGGTGATGTCATCAGTAGGAGACTCCACAGACCCATCTGAAACACAGTGTTCTCTTATTGTCTGCATTTCTGTCAATACAATACATAGATGATCTGTTGTATTCTCTACATTTACTGTAATGAGTTTCTTGATTAGGGGATATCTTTGTGGTCACAAGGCAGCATGGGAAAGTTTTCTGTGTGGAAAATGGCTGAGGTGCACGAATTAAAACCAGAGTGAGAGGCGGAGGGGGAGGGAAGGGTTTACATGAATTTAAACAGTTCTTTCCTCTACATAGAATGACTGTAAATGTGCTTCCTGAGTGTCACTGACTCTGCTCAAAGCATCAAATACACTCTCTAAAAATAACTCCCGAGGGCAAGGCGGTGGGGCTAACCCCCTTGTTACCAGCTGGGCCTGTGAATATGGTAATTACCACTATTGTGTTACTATAATGAGAATTTGTAAACACAAGCGACTGTTTTAGTAAAGATCTGCGCTCTATACTTCCAGTAAACGTGGAGTGCTACATTGGATCACTGGTTACATCAGAGGACTCCCAGAATCCTTTGCAGTTCCCTGTGTTTGGATCAGTCCCGTACTGTTAGCATTTTTAATCTCAGTAATAATGATACCTGTTTGGGGGTAAGGGGGGTGTTAATGTGTTGTTTGAACCATACTTTCTTTTTTTTCTTCATATTAAACTGTACACTGCTGGCTTGCCAGTATAACCTACTATGCAATTAAAGGAAAATCAGTAATTAATGACAAAAATGCAATTTGTAGGTTAATGTTTAATCCCTTGAGGACTCCCCCATTATGTCTTGTTTCCCCCTAACATATGCATGTTACAGTTCACTAGTTTATCATTTTAAAAGTCTTTAGCATGTCTGTGTTTCTTATTCTAAACAACATGTCCGCCCCCTGATAGAGCTACACAGAGGAAATATTCTAAACAACATGTCCGCCCCCTGATAGAGCTATACAGAGCAAAGATTCTAAACAACATGTCTGCCCTCTGATAGAGCTATACAGAGCAAAGATTCTAAACATGTCCGCCCCATGATAGAGCTATACAGAGGAAATATTCTAAGCAACATGTCTGCCCCCTGATAGAGCTATACAGAGGAAATATTCTAAACAACATGTCAGCCCCCTGATAGAGCTATACAGAGGCAATATTCTGAACAACATATCCGCTCCCTGATAGAGCTTAACAGAGAAAAGATTCTAAACATGTCCTCCCCCTGACTAGGGTTGCCACCTTTTTCTTCAAAAAAATACCGGCCTTGGTACTATCTTCATAGACTTAACATTGGCCTGATGCCAATTTTTTTACCGGCCTGCCGGTAAAATACCGGCCAGGTGGCATCCCTACCCCTGACAGAGATGTACAGAGCAAAGTTTCTAAACAGCATGTCCGCCCCCTGATAGAGCTATGCAGAGCAAAGATTCTAAACAACATGTCCGCCCCCTGATAGAGCTATACAGAGCAAAGATTCTAAACAACATGTCCACCCCCTGATAGAACTATACAGAGCAAAGATTCTAAACAACATGTTCACCCCCTGAGCTATACAGAGCAAAGAGAAGTTAACAAGGTTATTTATATTTTTTTATTAAAACATTTCTATATAAAATGCCTGCACTTGATGAAATCTTTCAGGTAAACATAACTTATTTTGCCGTCCGTAGTCTTTTAAGGAATGCATATAAAAAAAGTCCACTCTACAGGGTGGCACTGATTGGAGTGGAGCCTTGAAATCTATATTTTCAGAACTTCCCCCTCAAACCAGCCATCTGGGCACCGTATTTAAAGGACTATATACATATCTGCGTGTACACGGCAAGCAGCTGCTGGTCACATGATGTGTTATTAATTCCAGGAGGCGTAATGCAGATACATACAGGTTGTGTAACTGGTATGTGACTCTGCGAGTTCACTGAGCAAATATCTGCAGGAAGGAATGTGTGACTGGGAGGGATGTTTCTTTCCTTTTAACCCCTCGCTTGCCGCTGTTACAGGAGGTTGTGCAAACCTCTTGCACTTTGTAGACTTTCATTGTACAGCTGAGGGGGATAATTACTACTTTTGTTACTACCTGTTTTTTTTTTTTTTTGGAAGGGGGTAGTTATTTGGAAGAGGGTGTGCTCTGAGAGAGGCCATGTGTGTCTTGCACATTTAAATGCCCTCTAGTGTTAAACTATAACTTGCTTGCTCGTTTCTAACCTGCTCAGTGAATGTATCTCATGATGTCTCTTTGAAGGCAATTGGCAATCTAGTTCGACTTTGAGTAGTGTTGAGCGAACCCGAACCGCACTGTTTGGGTTCGTACCGAACATTACGGTTTTTGGACCCCGGACCTGAACATGGACATTTCACTGTATGTTCGTGTTGGAGTTCCGGGTTCGGCGATTACATTGTATGTAATGCTATGGGCTTTCTATAAACCGAAATAGAGTCCCCATTCACAAGAAATTCTTATGAATCGGGACTCTATTTCGGTTTATAGAAAGCCAATAGTATTACATGTATTCCATAAACTGAAAGTCTGTAAACCGAACGACATTCTGTTTATAGACTTTCGGTTTATAGAATAGCAATAGCATTACATGTCGTTCGGTTTATAGACTTTCGGTTTATGGAATACATGTAATACTATTGGCTTTCTATAAACCGAAATAGAGTCCGTATTCATACGAAAAGGTCAACTGACCTATTCGTATGAATGGGGACACTCTAACCCACATTTTAATTACTTTTGCAGCCCTCTAGCCCTTTCCAGGACTTTTGAGGAGGCATTTTAGTGGCCAAAAGTTGGGGTCCCCATTGACTTCAATAGGGTTCGGGGTCAAGTTCGGGGTCAAGTTCGACCCCAAACTTTTTTCCGAAGTTCGGCCGAGCCCGAACATCCAGGTGTCCGCTCAACTCTATTTTTGAGCTATATGACTTTTTCTTTTTATTCGCAAAAATTTAAATATATTTGCATTTTCTGTTTTTTTTAGTACATGACCCTCGACGACAGAATCTTAGGAAAATTTAATTAAATCACTTTTTTTTTAATTGTGGATTTTACTGGCTGAAATCATTTTTATACCTAGTGGTAGATGAGAATTGAGGTGCAATTGCACTACTACATTTTTAACTGAAACACGTTCGTACATAACCCCCACTGTACCGAGGTACATCTCCATGACCGTATGATTATATTTAAGGACCAATATATCTATAACGCGCCCTGGCATTTGTTAACCATCACGGGATTTCAGTATCTCTGCGTCTGATCTGTTACGTCGCTATTAATTTATTAATGATTGGTTTCCACCTATCCGCTATCTCCGCTGGGGTCTCCGACATGCCTGCTTATAGTTTTTTTTTTTTTACATCGTATACATACTGAGTGGCTTTTCAGTTATAATATTCTTAGCAGGTTAAATCACATACATATTGCTTTATTCTACCTCTAGTGTCTATAGGTGATCTTAATAGTCTGTCCTTATTTGTTATATTTTATTCTGTAATCATGATTAAAAGTTACGTTTTACAAGCCCCTTGGTATATAGATATTCTTTTCCTCTTTGTAGATTTGAGATGGGAATTTCAAATTTAAGACCAACGTAGTTGAGTTAGGAAAGAAAATTCAAACTCTGCTATTTTGGCCTCAATTTTGCATTACCCTTGTCAATTCCTCGCAGTTCTCTCTTTTGCTAATAAAGGCCTATGTCAGACATGTTACCAGATTCATTCATTCATTCACTCACTCAGTTCTGGGGCAAAATTCTAAAAAAAAAAAAAAAAAAAAGGATCAGGGATATTCCATTGTTTTCCATGGTGATATCTTCAGGGATATTCCATTGGTTAGTTTTGTAGCCCTCCTCTGCACTTTCTCTAGTTTCCTTTTTTTTTTTTTTTTTAAATGCACCCAGAATTAAACCATATATTCAAGGTGAGGTCTTTCCATGGACCTATAAAGAGGCAGAATAATATCTTCGTCCTGTGAGTCAATACTCCTCTTAATACACCCGATATCTTATTGGCCTTTGCAGCTGCCAGCTGACACTGTGCACTACTGCTAAGTCTATTGTCTACATCTACTCCCAAATCTTTTTCATTAGTAGATTTCCCCAAGGAAACACCATTTAAACTGTATGTTGCATTTTTATTATTGTACCCAAAATGAATATTTTACACTTGTCTACATCGTATTTGCCGTTTATCTGCCCAATTAACCAATGTGTCCAAATCGTCTTGCAGCGAAGATACTTCTAGTTCAGACTGTATTACCCTGCTTAATTTTGTGTCATCGGCAAACACTGAGACATGGCTCCCTTAGCCCTCTGGGAGATCATTAATAAATAAATTAAAAAGAAGAGGTCCTAGGACAGAACCCTGAGGTACTCCACTTATCTGTGTCCAATTTGAGAACTTCCCGTTTACCACCACCCTTTGCATTCTGTCAACCAATTGCTTCTTTTATATTTGTTACCAAAAGGATATACATGTATATGTATATTTTTACAGTGTTAGTTTGAAGGTATTCCACTTACCTTCTGTGTTTTTTCCCAAAAAATAATCCATCCCAGTCAACCAAGGTATGTATTAAACCTACTAAAGTTGGCCTTTTTAAAATTCAGTGTTTTAATGGGACCCCTACCAGTTTGCCTTTTTGAATTAATCTCAAAGAATACCATGTTATGGTCAGTATTCCCTAAATGCTCCATTACTTGGATGTTAGCGATAAGCTCCTCCATGTTAGTTATTACCAGAAAGCGATCTAGCAAAATCGGCTCAGTGCTCTAGAAACCCAAAGCCCTCCTTCTTACACCACGACTTCAGCCATGCATTCATCTCCGTAATTTCCCGCTTTCTCTCTGACGTAGCCCATGGCACAGGTAGTATCTCTGAGAACACAACCTTTTCATTCACTCGCTTTCTATTATCTTAATTCTCCCCTGTTCATGACTCTCCTGTTCTCTCATTATAATTCTGTTATCTTTCCCCCCCCCCCCCCCCCATCCGTCTACAGAAATATTCTCCATGATCGGCACATACAAGGGATTGGGGAGGAGGAGAGGGGTATCTCAAACCTATGGGTTTTACAGTCGTCAGGATCTACATGTCCATGTTCTCAATTAGACCATTCTCAGCCAATCAGAATCCCACATGGTAGATACTCCACATTCTATTGGCTGAGTTCACTTTTTCCTTTTGAAACCTTCTTTGTACCCCAAATACTGGACACATACTGCAGCCATGTTGAAGATTATGAGTTTTGTTTTGTGCCCTCTCTACTTGAATAAATGTAGTAGAACATTATATAACTTCCTAGTACAGCGCGACTGACGGAACACTTTTTCTAAGCTAAGATCTTGGCACAGAATAGCCCTTAATTCGCAGTTCGGAAGACATGGCCCCATTGAAATGATTTTCCAGACTGTGCAGCAGAAGTGAAGCCTGTTCTCTTTCCATTTGATACGCTGAGAGGGAGACAAACGGAAGCCATACTGTTGGCAAAGCTTATTTTCCAGCAGCATGCCAAGCTGTGTATTCTGTTGAATAAGATGTGGGGTTTTTTTGAGACAGGATCTTTAGAAGCACATTGATACTTTGTAGAGAGTTCAGAGAAGGGCTACTAAATTGGTTCATGGGTTGAAGGATAAAACTTACCAGGAAAGGTTAAAGCATCTTAACATGTATAGCTTGGAGGAAAGACGTAACAGGGGGGATATGATAGAAACATTTATATACATAAAGGGAATCAACACAGTAAAGGAAGTGAGTATATTTAAATGAAAAAAAAAAAAACCGGAGGGAATAGTACTAAATTTTTGTTCAGTTTTTACAAATGAAAATGAGGGTAAGGGACCTCATATAGGGAAAAAGACTAATGAGTCTTTTGATGCATGTAAGTTTACAGAGGAAGAGGTTTTACTTCAGCTGTCTAAAGTAAAGACAAATAAGTCGATGGGACCTGATGGGATACATTGAAAGTTATTAAAAGAACTTAGTGGTGTACTCGCAAAACCGTTAACAGATTTATTTAACCAATCATTAACAGAAGTAGTTCCAGAAGATTGGAAATTAGCTAATGTTGGGCCCATTCACAAGAAAGGTAGTAGGGAGGAGGCGGGCAACTATGGACCAGTAAGTCTTACTTCAGTAGTGGGGAAAATAATGGAAACCTTGTTAAAGAATAGGATTGTTGAACATCTAAAGTCGTTTGGATTTCAAGATCAGAGACAGCATGGGTTTACTTCAGGGAGTCCATGCCAAACTAATCTTATTGATTTTTTTTGTTTTTGTTTGGGTGGCTAAAATAATAGATCAGGGTGGTGCAGTAGACATTGCTTACCTAGATTTCAGTAAGGCTTTTGACACTGTCACACATAGAAGGCAAGACGTAACAGGGGGGATATGATAGAAACATTTAAATACATAAAGGGAATCAACACAGTAAAGGAAGAGCGTATATTTAAAAGAAGAAAAACTACCACAACTAGAGGACATGGTCTTAAATTAGAGGGGAAAAGTAATATCAGGAAGTATTACTTTACTGAGAGGGTAGTGGATGTATGAAATAGCCTTCCAGCAGAAGTGGTAGAGGTTAATACAGTCAAGGAGTTTAAGCATGCGTGGGATAGGTATAAGGCTATCCTAGATATAAGATAGGGAACTGGGGATGAATAAAAATATAGAAAAATGGACCGAATGGTTCTTATCTGCCGACACATTCTATGTTTCTATGCTAGTGGAAGAAAAGGTTAAAAAAAAATAGTGTAAACCTGACATGTATCTTTAGCGATATACATAGAGTTTACTCTCATACATGGCACGTCCTTTCCAAAGTGCATTCCTAATTTATCCTCATAGTGTTGCTATATCAGTTATATAGTTAATGCGACGGCAGCTCTAACGGCTTTTGAAAGGTTCCTAAATGTTCTATGTTATAAACTGATCAGCAGAGGTGGTTAATTAACCTGCTAGAGCTGGATCAATGTTTAGTCTTGGTGAATAAGCATCTTTTACTCTTTTAGTATATTCAGAGATATCACTGTACAGAACGTGATCAAACGCAAAATGATGATATCACAGCAAAGCCATAGAAATTCCTTCTCTGCCGTTTTCTAAGTCAAATTATGTACATAACATTACCGTGAGCGGCTTACTTGCGCTGTTTAACAAAGAGAGTTTTTATTTGTTTTTGCACCTGGGTAATATTCTGAAAATGAAAAATAGACCAACATTAAAGGTGTAAGAAACATTCTGAGTGTATACGTTTTTTGGCGGGTATGGTGAGAACGTGCACACTAGTGTACGTGTATGTACATTGTGTTCCAAAAAGCTTACAATTAAATAATAAACCAAAAACCCAATAAACACCATATACGTAATACGTCAACTAATTATAAAAAATACATACTTTGCTTTTTAAACCATTGTCACTGCTTTTATTATACAGCTATAGTCTTTATCCGAAATCAATAAGTAATATTCCGCCAAATCAATAAGTAATATTCCAACGGTGCCTTTATTTCACAAGAAAAATTGTAAAACGTTTTTTTGTATCACTCGTGGTTTTTTGTGCAACACGCTTCGTGATGATTGCTTCTTTGATATTAAAATTAACGTTTGGATAAACAGAAGCATCGGGAAGACAATATCATTTTCATTTCTTACTCCCTACTAGTGTTGAGCGAACCCGAACCGGACTGTTCGGGTTCGTACCGAACATTACGTTTTTTGGACCCCGGACCCACTGTATGTTCGGGTTGGAGTTCGGGGTTCGGGCATTACATGTATTCTATAAACCGAAAGACATTCTGTTTATAGACTTTCTTTTTATAGAACAGCAATAGCATTACATGTATTCTATAAAACGAAAGTCTATAAACCGAATGTCTTTCAGTTTATAGACTTTCGGTTGATGGAATACATGTAATGCTATTGCTATTCTATAAACCGAAATAGAGTCCCCATTTATACGAAAAGGTCAATTGACCTATTCGTATGAATGGGGACACTCTTACCCACATTTTACTTCATTTTGCAGCCCTCTAGCCCTTCCCAGGACTTTTTTAGAGGCATTTTAGTGGCCAAAAGTTCGTGTCCCCATTGACTTCAATGGGGTTCGGGTACAGGGTCAAGTTCGAGCACGGACCCGGACTTTTTTTCGAAGTTCGGCCGAACCTGCCGAACCCGAACATCAGGGTGTCCGCTCAACTCTACTCCCTACTAGCATCTTCAGAATCACAGAGGTTTAGAGGGACTATAAATGGAGAAAATACTGTATAAAAGCATCACAAATGATCTATACGCCGTGATGGCACAATTGAACAAACGAACACATACATTTTAAAGAAAAATATGTTTTTTGTTAAGCCGTCTCCTGTTTATGACATCACGTTGTGGCCTGATAGACAAATTACACATTTCGTATTTAAATTGGCTTTTTTGCATTTTAAGCCACGTATATCTTGTCTAATAACGGCCCAGTTGCCACTGCCACAAATACGAAAAAAAAAATACATTTTTGTCCGTGTTTATTCTTACAATTCTGCTAACACAGTGTATAGATTATCTATTCTTCTCTACAGTAACAGGACAGTCGGTGTTTCTTAGCAGCGGAGACAGAAATCTCCATGAAACAAACCACAGGGATAATCTGTACTTTAAAGTGTTTTTTCTTTTGTAATAAATTCCTAATGCACATTGTAAGTGGGAGCTCACAGTCGCCTGCTCCTTCAAAGAGACAGTTCATGCTGGAAAATGCTTGTTTAATGCATTAGAAATAAATAGTTCCTATTTTTTCTTCTTCGTATTGTTTCAGTACTTTTGCAGCTTTTGCTCCTGGAGATGAAGCCTTCTCTGTTGGTCTGCCAAAAAGGGGCAAATTAAGGTATATCTTAAAAGCCAATTGGAAGTTTCCCACAGTAATACATACGCACAAACATGTCACTGTGCATTTCTATGGACAGACATACAGATCCTTACCATGTAATCAGTAGTGTATCTTCCACAAGGCAAACAAGGCACTTGCCTAGGGCGGCACTTTGCCAGAGGGTGTTAAAGCTCACTTCTGGTGCTTCAAACATTTTTACTCCCTCCCCCACCGTTCAGCAAGCTTTAGATCCTTCCAATTAATCGGGGTGATGGGGGCATGTAATGGACTTGGTGGGGGTATGTAATGAGGGTGATGGTGGCATGTAATGGGGGTGATGTGGTTGATGAGGGCATGTAATGGGGTGATTGGGCATTTAATGTGTGTGCAATGTGGGTGATGGGGCATGTCGTGGGTGTGCAACGTCGGTCGGGAGGTGCCTGAATTTTGTCTGCCTAGGGCAGCACAAAACCAAGATACACCACTGCATGTAATTATTTTCAATGTAGGAAGCTAGGTGCATGTGCAACATTGACCATACAGTTGTATGCTCAGAACCATCAAAACAGAGGCAAGGGGTGGAGCCTACCTATTACTCTGCATGGTTTGGGTAGCCAAAACAAGAAGGCAGTCTTTGTACAACACATTTCACAAAATGTAAACATAAATACATGTTTTTCTTGAAAGGTCATTTAAGAAGATTTCAGTTTTAATCTGTTTTTTTTATTTTTTATTTTAATCTTTTCTCCACAAGCAATGTTACTGTGTGTAGGTGTTTTTATGTTTAAATATTTAACCGCAGGAGATACTGTTCCAACTCTTTTTTACGCCTTCGCCTCCATCCTCTCCAGGCTTATTGAGAAATGGTTTATCAGTTTAGCCGTAAAGGTCAATATATTTCGGATGTCCTAGTCCTAGCAGAGTGGAATATTGTGTCGGTGAAGATTTACTTTAGAGATACATTTTATTTACAGTACTGATAATGTGTGTAATAAATGATTTTAACTGCTGCTATTCCACTGGTATCTTTCTAAACAGCTGGTGGTCTACAGGCCGAATGTGGCTCTCAGGGGTTATTATGGGGGGACCCCCCCCCCCCTACAGTCTATTGTATTACCTCCGTCAGCCCCAGAATTGCTCATACTGTGAATACACAGAATAGAAAACAATGGAAAATGATCTATAAATTACGTTAGCTGAATTGCAACAAATACATAAAATAAATCAATGTTTTCCATGTGTCTGTGGTACCTCCTGCTTATGACCTCTCACCTGGCTTGATATGCAAATGACACGTTTCGCATTGAACATTGCATCATTTGCATCGCCGGTGATGTCATAGACTGGAGACACCACTGACCCATTAAAACCCTATTTATCTCTCATTTAATTCTACCAATACAATGTATAGATCTTTTTTTAAAATTTATTCTCTACATTCGCAGTGTCAGTATATGTTTTCGCTTGACAGATGTCCTTTTTTAACTTACATCAATTAAACGGAAATGTTTGGGATAGGATTTGCTTCACCAGTAGAGCGAGGAGCATCTCTCTTATAATTATATCCATATCATGTTGGTGGAAGTCATTTCTTTTTCTGCCTTGAATGTTGGATAAGAGATAACATTACGGCAAATGAAGCAATTTGTTAACGTGGGATATTTAGTAATATTAACCTTGTAAGTTACATCTGGCCCAGGGGCCTCATGTTGGACATCCTTGCCTGTGATCGCCCCCTTCCCCTGTATTTTCTGTAGATGAAACTCTTCTTACACACTCATAATATGCCTTGACAATGACCCATATCTCAGAAACAATACATTGGTGTGCTTATAAAGCATTTATTATGCATGGAGTTTAACACACTTTATTGTAATGTGCTGATCAAACCAAACCTGATTGCAATCATCGATTAAACCTGTGCACATCCTCTGCTGCCCCACTAGCCACCAGGGAAAAGCGGACAGCTGGTCCGTCATAATAGACTGCCGTGTCGGGCAGCATGGAGGATGTCTGCAAGTATCGTGCAGACATCCCCCGGCTGCCCCCACTAGCCACCAGGGATCGAGGTAAGGGGGAGGGAGGGTGTCAGAGAGACAGGGGGAGGGAGGGGGGCAGAGAGACAGGAGGGGACAGAGACAAGGGGAGGGGGGGGGACAGAGACAAGGGGAGGGAGGGGGGAAAAGACAGAGCAACAAGGGGAGGGGGGGGGACAGAGCAGGAAGGGGGGAAGAGACAGAGGGAGGGGGGACAGAACAACAAAGGGAGGGAGGGGGGCAGAGAGAAACATGTGGGGGGGAAGAGACAGGCGAGGGGGGAGTCAAAGGGAGGGGGAGTGAGACAAAGCTGGGGGCAAGGGAAAGAGAGAGTCAGCATTGGCACATAAAAGGAAATAAACACAAGAAATGCATTTTTTTTAATATAATAATTAAAAAAAGCAATTTACATGTGAATATATACAAGTTTAACTTTTTTTCCTATAGGGTAGTCTTATATTCAGGCTTTTAGTTTTTTTCCTAAAGGAATATCCAAAGTTTGGGGGGTCGTCTTATAATCAGGGTCGTCTTATAATCCTATTAATGGGTAACTAACATTTGCCTCCTACCCGTCTCCTCAGCCCAGTATAGTAGGCAATGGGGAGCAGGTAAGGAGGTTTTGGGGTGGGAGATGGGAAAGGTGGGGAGGATATTTTTGCCAGGGACACGTATGTGTTCCACATGTTTCATGACAAGCAGCCCAGCAGTACATAGGATTCCTATACACACGCACAGATACAACCCAGTTACATAATCGGGGTCCAGCTCTCCTAGCATCTGCCATGATTAATTAATGGGATTCATGCATGTGGACCATATGTGTCCCTGGAAGCATGGCCAATGTTGGAAAGTATTCATCCCACTGTATTAGATACAGTAATGTGTCCAAACTGCTAGGCTTGTGTCTCTTCCTATCTCCACGGAATCATGCTATAAGTATTTAGTTGTACTGTACTTGACTCAACATGTGAGAATCGACCGTATATCTGACTCATATAAGATTAATGCTCCAGTGGAATCTCCCAACAGGGACGCTCAAATGAATTCCAACGATTTGGCAATCTCCACAGACCTGATTTTGCTCTGGGACCCGAAATACCAAAAAGTGGCAAAGAAATCTATCCTTGGCTGCATCTTATACACTTAGCTGTGCTGGCATTTCCCAGAAAGATAAGCGTTTCATTTGACTAAGTAACGTGGAGCATTCTGGGAGAAATGTAGAGCAGGGTGGCCAATGTCAGCCATGTTTCCAGGGACTCAAATGTGTTCCACATGCTGCAGAAAGATCATGCAAAGTGCTGCCCCGGCGGTATTGAGAAAGGAATTTCAAACTTGAGGCCAAAGTAGTTGAGTTGGAAATATTCTCCCCTTCAGTTGAAGACAATGGGATAGAGAGATAGAAAGTGCTCTGCGCTGGGCAGTTAGAAGTAAAACTAGTGCAGCCCATGGCCATTGAGTCAGGTTAGAGAGCAGCCCTGGGGACGATTGCCCCACTGCCCACCTTGACCTCTCTTCTCTGGCTCTTGGATCAAACCGGGATCTGCAGGGTCTACATAAATATGGGTTTAATGGCAAGTTTAGAAAAACACAGAGATATTTCAGACTGAACAGATCAAAGGGAAGCACTTCCAGCTCACGCAACAAAAATGAAACTATTTTATGTTTCTTTCTCTCTGTTTAGCACAGTAACTCTTTATCGTGAATGTTGTGTTCATGTATTAAAGGACAATTAAGCTTTTTTTCCCCATCTCACCTGTCAGTCCAAAGCATCACACTGCCTCCGCCGGCTTTCCACCTGTCAGTCCAAAGCATCACACTGCCTCCGTCCGCTTGCCACCTGTCAGCCCAAAGCATCACACTGCCTCCGCCGGCTTGTCACCTGTCAGTCCAAAGCATCACACTGCCTCCGCCGGCTTGTCACCTGTCAGTCCAAAGCATCACACTGCCTCCGCCGGCTTGCCACCTGTCAGTCCAAAGCATCACACTGCCTCTTCCGGCTGGCCACCTGTCAGTCCAAAGCATCACACTGCCTCCGCCGGCTTTCCACCTGTCAGTCCAAAGCATCACACTGCCTCCGTCCGGCTTGCCACCTGTCAGTCCAAAGCATCACACTGCCTCCGTCCGGCTTGCCACCTGTCAGTCCAAAGCATCACACTGCCTCCGTCCGGCTTGCCACCTGTCAGTCCAAAGCATCACACTGCCTCCGCCGGCTTGTCATCTGTTAGTCCAAAACATCACACTGCCTCCGCTGGCTTGCCACCTGTCAGTGCTCATAATGCTATTCCTGATCATATGTGTGTATGTCAAAGTTACATTTGTCATTCAAGACAATGAGTGAACATACTTACATAGGCTGAAATCAGAAGTAGAATTAGTTAGTGTAAAGTAACCAAATAGCAAGATAATAGTAACAATTGTGAAAGTGTGACTGACGAAGATGGATGATTTGGGTACAAGTAACAAAACAGGGAACTTTTAATTGAAAGGCGTCTACCAGGAAATCCAGATTAACTCTTAACTGAGGAACGTGCCCTTTGACCCCATTCTTTGGCCGTTATTATTTAGTTTGCTGGGTTGCATAATATAATGATTTTAATAAGATAATTTAGTGTGTAATATTTTTCTATTGTGATGATACACGAGTGAACACGCACCTTTTGATTTATTCCCATTTATGCCACATTAAAATGTTACATTTCTGAATCTTTCCCAACCCCCTGATTACTTGGTAGTCGGTAACTTCTTGGCGATCGGCCCTCAAACCTGTTTAACAAGCTTTTGTTGCATCAACACAGATAGGATGTCATTGAGAATATATTAGAGGTGCTCACACACCTAGACACTTTCCTCGTCTGTCACTGGGCTCGCTCACTGAACATGTGACATCAGTGAAAGCTGGAGTTAAAGCGATACAGCATCATTTCCATGTGAAGCTCTGCACAGACCAGTCCAATTAAAAGATGTTTTGACCACAGAAATCCCTGTTACACACTGATGCTAAGGATTCTGGGTCTATATACTCAAATTAGCAAGGCACTTGAAGGGACACTTCCATTTACATAAGAAGTAACTAGATAACTTGGTCATTTAAAACAAGCGCATATGTAAATCATATGCCTCTGGGTTGTTTGTTAAATCATTGAAACAATTGCATATAAAAGGAACAATGAAATTTGGTGTTTATCTCCTGGCTCCATTTTGTGAATATTTCATATGATGCAACATCGTCCAAAATATTCCAGCCTGTCTCACTTCCCAACTGTTGCGAAAGCCTGCATGATGATGTCAACCCATGATCTTTTACTGGCTCTTGGAGGATCATAGTGGGCAGGACTAGGTGGCTGTGTACACTTTTGGGATGCGGGAAGGGAGATAAAATGAAAGGGAGCAAGAGAACTGATATAGGGGATGGGGGGAGAGAGAACTGATAGGGGGGGAGAACTGATAGGCAGGGGCGTCACTAGGGATGGTGTCAACCCCCTGGATTTCCTCCAATACAATGCCAAACAGATTCCTTAGTAATGTCTGTTCGATGGCAAAATTAACTATGCCACACACAGGAGCCCCATAACTATGCCACACACAGGAGCCCCATAACTATGCCACACACAGGAGCCCCATAACTATGCCACACACAGGAGCCCCATAACTATGCCACACACAGGAGCCCCATAACTATGCAACACACAGGAGCCCCATAAATTATGCCACACCAGAGCCTCACTATTTATGCCACACCTCTGCCCAATTATGCCACACACACAGGTGCGCCATAATTATGTCACACACACACAGGTGCCCCCTAATTATGCCACACACACACACACAGGTGCCCCATAATTATGCCACACATGGGGCC
This sequence comes from Pelodytes ibericus, assembly GCA_036172795.1. NCBI lineage: Eukaryota > Metazoa > Chordata > Amphibia > Anura > Pelodytidae > Pelodytes > Pelodytes ibericus. Next base: position 210,532,353 of record CM069861.1, read on the forward strand.
CAATAAATATGCCACACACAAGCGCCCCATAATTATGGACCGCCATTAATTATGCAACACACAGGAGCCCCACGAGGTGACAATTATACAATACATATCTATACATACAGACATCTCTCTCTCTATAACAGCCAATTTGCCCAATAATATGCCAATATAATTTCATCATTAATAAGACACAGCCAATTTGCACATTAATGTGCCAATATTATTGTGCCAGATGCCAATACCATTGTGCCATTAAGATGCCAGCATTATTGTGCCATTCAGATACCAGTAATATTGTGCCATTCAGATACCAGTAATATTGTGCCATTCAGATACCAGTAATATTGTGCCATTCAGATCCCAGGAATATTGTGCCAGTCAGATACCAGTAATAGTGTGCCATTCAGAGCCCAGTAATATTGTGCCAGTCAGAGCCCAGTAATATTGTGCCATTCAGATGCCCCAGCCAATTTGTCCTTTAGGACACCAGTAGTTCCCATGCTCGTTATTCCTCCGTGTCCCCCTTCCCCAGTACTTACCGCCTGGCTGCTGCACCGTGTCCCCGGCCAGAGGTCTCCGCGCAGTGTTCCGCTTTTTTTGGCGGCAAAATCCAGCGGATGTGGCTGCAGGAAAAAAAAAGTTAAGCAGCATGATTGGGTGCGGGGGGATGCCGGCAGCACGGGTGTCACCTCCGCTGGAGGTGTGGTCCGCACTTCCCGCACACATCCCTCGGGATGCCACTGCTGATAGGGGAGGAGAGGGGAGCTGCTAGGGGGAGCTGGAAAGAACTGATAGGGAGAGTGAGAAATAACTGTAAGGGATGGAAGGGAATAAATAACTAATAGGGGGTGGAGGGGAAGAAAGAACTGATAGGGGGAGGAGTGGGATAAATAACTAATAGGGAGAGGTGGGGGAGAAAGAACTGAAAGGGGGGAGGAGGGGGATAAATAACTAATAGGGAGAGGTGGGGGAGAAAGAACTGATAGGGGGAGGAGGGGGATAAATAACTAATAGGGAGAGGTGGGGGAGAAAGAACTGATAGGGGGAGGAGGGGGATAAATAACTAATAGGGAGAGGTGGGGGAGAAAGAACTGATAGGGGGAGGAGGGGGATAAATAACTAATAGGGAGAGGTGGGGGAGAAAGAACTGAAAGGGGGGAGGAGTGGGAGAAATAACAGATAGATGGAGGAGAAAAATAACAGGAATGGGGAGAGAGAACAGATATGTGGAGGGGAAAAGAGTTAGCAACAGATATGGGGAAGATAACCGATATGGGTGGTGGGTAGAGACATAAGTGGTATGGGAGAGGATTGGGAAGGGAGAGGAAAGAGACAAAAATGGGAAGGGAGAGGAGAGAGACAGCTATGTGGTAGAGGGGGGGGGGGGGGGCACCACAGGGGTGGCACAGGGCGCTTCAACTCTTAATGCCGGCCCTAATTACATTACCCTCCCATTCAATGCAAGTCTATGGTCAGAATTCTGACTTACAGACTGCATTCTGTGTCCCCAGCCCCAAAGTGAGATACTAGTGCTGTAAAGTCACTGGGGGGTGGCACCCAATAACACTATATCTCACAAAATGGCGGCGCCCAGTCACACTTGTTTAGTTACATATTTTATTAAATACAGTCACATAAGAAAAACAAAAGAAATATCTGAAATCAACAATATAAAATAAAAAAAAGTTTCATTTTTTTGATGGGAGAGTCCCTTTAATAATCCAATAATCATCACTTTTGGCATTAACTTAATGTTTAGAGAAAAGGGTGTAAAGACTAAAAAATGTAAACAACATTTTTTGCAGTAGAATATTAGAAAAAGGTGTCAATTTCCAATGCAATTTCTTTTCCTTCCTTCTCTACCAAACCGTTAATTGACCTGGAATGACCTGTGGGAGTTACACACGGTATTATTATTATTATCTCCACTGATATACTGTGAGTCTGCAGGGCAAATTCCAAGCTAACATCCACCAGTTTAGTCCTGATTTCCTACATCTGCCTCTGTGTCTCTCTCTGTCTCTGTCTCTGTCTCTGTGTCTCTGTCTCTGTGTCTCTGTCTCTGTCTCTGTGTCTCTGTCTCTGTCTCTGTCTCTGTCTCTGTCTCTCTGTCTCTCTCTCTGTCTCTCTCTCTCTGTCTCTGTCTCTCTCTCTCTCTCTGTCTCTCTGTCTCTCTCTCTCTGTCTCTCTCTCTGTTTCTCTCTGTCTCTCTCTCTGTCTCTCTCTCTCTCTCTCTCTCTCTCTGTCTCTCTCTGTCTCTCTCTGTCTCTCTCTGTCTCTCTCTGTCTCTCTCTGTCTCTCTCTGTCTCTCTCTGTCTCTCTCTGTCTCTCTCTCTCTCTCTGTCTCTGTCTCTGTCTCTCTCTCTCTCTCTGTCTCTGTCTCTGTCTCTCTCTCTCTCTCTCTCTGTCTCTGTCTGTCTGTCTGTCTCTCTCTCTCTTGCTCGCTCCCTCTGTCTGTCTCTCTCTCTCTCTCTTGCTCGCTCCCTCTGTCTGTGTCTCTCTCACTCACTCACGCTCGCTCGCTCGCTCTGTCTCTCTCGCTCGCTCGCTCCCTCTGTCTGTCTCTCTCGCTCGCTCGCTCCCTCTGTCTGTCTCTCTCTCTCTCTCTCTCTTGCTCGCTCCCTCTGTCTGTCTCTCTCTCTCTCGCTCGCTCGCTCCCTCTGTCTGTCTCTCTCTCTCACTCACTCACGCTCGCTCGCTCGCTCGCTCTGTCTGTCTCTCTCTCTCGCTCGCTCCCTCTGTCTGTCTCTCTCTGTACACTGCACAATGATTGAGCCCCAGGCTGTAGGTGTGTCACACCTATCGTTCTCTAATCAAACAGAGGATACCAGAAGCAGAGCCTTTTGTGTTACTGTGGCTGCAAGCTATACGTTTTCTTTTTATTTACAACAAAGGATTGCAGAGAATTGAGAAGTGAATTTCAAACTTAAGGCCAAAGTAGTCAAGATGGAAACAGTCCTCTTCTCAGCTGAATGGGATAATGTTTACAACTCGGCTATTCTGGCCTTAAGTTTGAAATTCACTTCTCAACTCTCCTGTGTTTTGTAAATAAAAAGAAAATGTATATCTTGCATCCACAGTAACACAAAAAGCTCTGCTTCTGGTCTCATTGTCTGTTTGACACATAAAGCCCACTGAAACCTATGCACTAAACTGTGACCAGTAACGTGTCTATTTCTCTCTAATAATAATAATGCTGATTTTTGTTGTAAATTCACCACAGTCCATTGTGTCTGCTGAATTCCAGGCTAAAGCCTATGTTAACGGGACTAAACCCTATTCTATACAGTATGTAGGATGTATATACGCAGACACACACACACACACACACACACACACGCGCAGACACACGCACGCGCAGACACACACACAGACACATGCAAACACACACGCAGACACATGCAAACACACACGCAGACACACACACACACACACACACACACAATCCAATTCATGTAAAGTGCAGCCCGGCAGTATGTATGATGTATATACACACACACACACAATCCAATTCATGTAAAGTGCAGCCCGGCAGTATGTAGGATGTATATACACACACACACAATCCAATTCATGTAAAGTGCAGCCCGGCAGTATGTAGGATGTATATACACACACACACAATCCAATTCATGTAAAGTGCAGCCCGGCAGTATGTAGGATGTATATACACACACACACAATCCAATTCATGTAAAGTGCAGCCAGGCAGTATGTAGGATGTATATACACACACAATCCAATTAATGTAAAGTGCAGCCAGGCAGTATGTAGGATGTATATACACACACAATCCAATTCATGTAAAGTGCAGCCAGGCAGTATGTAGGATGTATATACACACACACACACACAATCCAATTCATGTAAAGTGCAGCCAGGCAGTATGTAGGATGTATATACACACACACACACACAATCCAATTCATGTAAAGTGCAGCCCGGCAGTATGTAGGATGTATACACACACACACACACACACACACACACACAATCCAATTCATGTAAAGTGCAGCCTGGCAGTATGTAGGATGGATATACACACACACACACAATCCAATTCATGTAAAGTGCAGCCCGGCAGTATGTAGGATGTATATACACACACACACACACAATCCAATTCATGTAAAGTGCAGCCCGGCAGTATGTAGGATGTATATACACACACACACAATCCAATTCATGTAAAGTGCAGCCCGGCAGTATGGAGGATATATATACACACACACAATCCAATTCATGTAAAGTGCAGCCCGGCAGTATGTAGGATGTATATACACACAGACACACACACAATCCAATCCATGTAAAGTGCAGCCCGGCAGTATGTAGGATGTATATACACACACACACAATCCAATTCATATAAAGTGCAGCCTGGCAGTATGTAGGATGTATATACACACACACAATCCAATTCATGTAAAGTGCAGCCCGGCAGTATGTATGATGTATATACACACACACACACAATCCAATTCATGTAAAGTGCAGCCCGGCAGTATGTAGGATGTATATACACACACACACACAATCCAATTCATGTAAAGTGCAGCCCGGCAGTATGTAGGATGTATATACACACACACACAATCCAATTCATGTAAAGTGCAGCCCGGCAGTATGTAGGATGTATATACACACACACACAATCCAATTCATGTAAAGTGCAGCCCGACAGTATGTAGGATGTATATACACACACACACACAATCCAATTCATGTAAAGTGCAGCCCGGCAGTATGTAGGATGTATATACACACACACACACAATCCAATTCATGTAAAGTGCAGCCCGGCAGTATGTAGGATGTATATACACACACACACAATCCAATTCATGTAAAGTGCAGCCCGACAGTATGTAGGATGTATATACACACACACACACAATCCAATTCATGTAAAGTGCAGCCCGGCAGTATGTAGGATGTATATACACACACACACACAATCCAATTCATGTAAAGTGCAGCCCGGCAGTATGTAGGATGTATATACACACACACACAATCCAATTCATGTAAAGTGCAGCCTGGCAGTATGTAGGATGTATATACACACACACACACACAATCCAATTCATGTAAAGTGCAGCCTGGCAGTATGTAGGATGTATATACACACACACACAATCCAATTCATGTAAAGTGCAGCCTGACAGTATGTAGGATGTATATACACACACACACAATCCAATTCATGTAAAGTGCAGCCTGGCAGTATGTAGGATGTATATACACACACACACAATCCAATTCATGTAAAGTGCAGCCTGACAGTATGTAGGATGTATATACACACACACACAATCCAATTCATGTAAAGTGCAGCCCGGCAGTATGTAGGATGTATATACACAGACACAATCCAATTCATGTAAAGTGCAGCCTGGCAGTATGTAGGATGTATATACATACAGACACAATCCAATTCATGTAAAGTGCAGCCCGGCAGTATGTAGGATGTATATACACACACACAATCCAATTCATGTAAAGTGCAGCTCGGCAGTATGTAGGATGTATATACACACACACACAATCCAATTCATGTAAAGTGCAGCCCGGCAGTATGTAGGATGTATATACACACACACACACACAATCCAATTCATGTAAAGTGCAGCCCGGCAGTATGTAGGATGTATATACACACACACACACACACAATCCAATTCATGTAAAGTGCAGCCCGGCAGTATGTAGGATGTATATACACACACACACACACAATCCAATTCATGTAAAGTGCAGCCCGGCAGTATGTAGGATGTATATACACACACACACAATCCAATTCATGTAAAGTGCAGCCAGGCAGTATGTAGGATGTATATACACACACAATCCAATTCATGTAAAGTGCAGCCAGGCAGTATGTAGGATGTATATACACACACAATCCAATTCATGTAAAGTGCAGCCCGGCAGTATGTAGGATGTATATACACACACACACAATCCAATTCATGTAGAGTGCAGCCCGACAGTATGTAGGATGTATATACACACACACACACACAATCCAATTCATGTAAAGTGCAGCCCGGCAGTATGTAGGATGTATATATACACACACACACAATCCAATTCATGTAAAGTGCAGCCTGGCAGTATGTAGGATGGATATACACACACACACACACACACAATCCAATTCATGTAAAGTGCAGCCTGGCAGTATGTAGGATGGATATACACACACACACACACACACACACACACACACACACAATCCAATTCATGTAAAGTGCAGCCCGGCAGTATGTAGGATGTATATACACACACACACAATCCAATTCATGTAGAGTGCAGCCCGACAGTATGTAGGATGTATATACACACACACACAATCCAATTCATGTAAAGTGCAGCCCGGCAGTATGTAGGATGTATATACACACACACACACACAATCCAATTCATGTAAAGTGCAGCCTGGCAGTATGTAGGATGTATATACACACACACACACACAATCCAATTCATGTAAAGTGCAGCCTGGCAGTATGTAGGATGTATATACACACACACACAATCCAATTCATGTAAAGTGCAGCCTGACAGTATGTAGGATGTATATACACACACACACAATCCAATTCATGTAAAGTGCAGCCTGGCAGTATGTAGGATGTATATACACACACACACAATCCAATTCATGTAAAGTGCAGCCCGGCAGTATGTGGGATGTATATACACACACACACAATCCAATTCATGTAAAGTGCAGCCTGACAGTATGTAGGATGTATATACACACACACACAATCCAATTCATGTAAAGTGCAGCCCGGCAGTATGTAGGATGTATATACACAGACACAATCCAATTCATGTAAAGTGCAGCCTGGCAGTATGTAGGATGTATATACATACAGACACAATCCAATTCATGTAAAGTGCAGCCCGGCAGTATGTAGGATGTATATACACACACACAATCCAATTCATGTAAAGTGCAGCTCGGCAGTATGTAGGATGTATATACACACACACAATCCAATTCATGTAAAGTGCAGCCCGGCAGTATGTAGGATGTATATACACACACACACAATCCAATTCATGTAAAGTGCAGCCCGGCAGTATGTAGGATGTATATACACACACACACACACACAATCCAATTCATGTAAAGTGCAGCCCGGCAGTATGTAGGATGTATATACACACACACACAATCCAATTCATGTAAAGTGCAGCCAGGCAGTATGTAGGATGTATATACACACACAATCCAATTCATGTAAAGTGCAGCCAGGCAGTATGTAGGATGTATATACACACACAATCCAATTCATGTAAAGTGCAGCCAGGCAGTATGTAGGATGTATATACACACACACACACACAATCCAATTCATGTAAAGTGCAGCCCGGCAGTATGTAGGATGTATATATACACACACACACAATCCAATTCATGTAAAGTGCAGCCTGGCAGTATGTAGGATGGATATACACACACACACACAATCCAATTCATGTAAAGTGCAGCCTGGCAGTATGTAGGATGGATATACACACACACACACACACACACACACAATCCAATTCATGTAAAGTGCAGCCCGGCAGTATGTAGGATGTATATACACACACACACAATCCAATTCATGTAGAGTGCAGCCCGACAGTATGTAGGATGTATATACACACACACACAATCCAATTCATGTAAAGTGCAGCCCGGCAGTATGTAGGATGTATATACACACACACACACACAATCCAATTCATGTAAAGTGCAGCCTGGCAGTATGTAGGATGTATATACACACACACACACACACAATCCAATTCATGTAAAGTGCAGCCCGGCAGTATGTAGGATGTATATACACACACACACAATCCAATTCATGTAAAGTGCAGCCAGGCAGTATGTAGGATGTATATACACACACAATCCTATTCATGTAAAGTGCAGCCAGGCAGTATGTAGGATGTATATACACACACAATCCAATTCATGTAAAGTGCAGCCAGGCAGTATGTAGGATGTATATACACACACACACACACACAATCCAATTCATGTAAAGTGCAGCCCGGCAGTATGTAGGATGTATATACACACACACACACACACACACACACACAATCCAATTCATGTAAAGTGCAGCCTGGCAGTATGTAGGATGGATATACACACACACACACACACACACACACACACAATCCAATTCATGTAAAGTGCAGCCCGGCAGTATGTAGGATGTATATACACACACACACAATCCAATTCATGTAGAGTGCAGCCCGACAGTATGTAGGATGTATATACACACACACACAATCCAATTCATGTAAAGTGCAGCCCGGCAGTATGTAGGCTGTATATACACACACACACACACACACAATCCAATTCATGTAAAGTGCAGCCTGGCAGTATGTAGGATGTATATACACACACACACACACACAATCCAATTCATGTAAAGTGCAGCCCGGCAGTATGTAGGATGTATATACACACACACAATCCAATTCATGTAACGTGCAGCCCGGCAGTATGTAGGCTGTATATACACACACACACAATCCAATTCATGTAAAGTGCAGCCTGGCAGTATGTAGGATGTATATATACACACACACAATCCAATTCATGTAATGTGCAGCCCGGCATTATGTAGGATGTATATACACACACACACATACCAATTCATGTAAAGTGCAGCCCGGCAGTATGTAGGATGTATATACACACACAGACACAATCCAATTCATGTAAAGTGCAGCCTGGCAGTATGTAGGATGTATATATACACACAGACACAATCCAATTCATGTAAAGTGCAGCCCGGCAGTATGTAGGATGTATATACACACACACAATCCAATTCATGTAAAGTGCAGCCCGGCAGTATGTAGGATGTATATACACACACACAATCCAATTCATGTAAAGTGCAGCATGGCAGTATGTAGGATGTATATACACACACACAATCCAATTCATGTAGAGTGCAGCCCTGCAGTATGTAGGATGTATATACACACAGACACAATCCAATTCATGTAAAGTGCAGCCTGGCAGTATGTAGGATGTATATACACACACACACAATCCAATTCATGTAGAGTGCAGCCCGGCAGTATGTAGGATGTATATACACACACACAATCCAATTCATGTAAAGTGCAGCCTGGCAGAATGTAGGATGTATATACACACACACACACAATCCAATACATGTAATGTGCAGCCCGGCAGTATGTAGGATGTATATATACACACACACAATCCAATTCATGTAAAGTGCAGCCTGGCAGTATGTGGGATGTATATACACAGACACAATCCAATTCATGTAAAGTGCAGCCTGGCAGTATGTAGGATGTATATACACACACACACACACACAATCCAATTCATGTAAAGTGCAGCCTGGCAGTATGTAGGATGTATATACACACAGACACAATCCAATTCATGTAAAGTGCAGCCCGGCAGTATGTAGGATGTATATACACACAGACACAATCCAATTCATGTAAAGTGCAGCCCGGCAGTATGTAGGATGTATATACACACACACACACACACACAATCCAATTCATGTAAAGTGCAGCCAGGCAGTATGTAGGATGTATATACACGCACAATCCAATTCATGTAAAGTGCAGCCAGGCAGTATGTAGGATGTATATACACACACAATCCAATTCATGTAAAGTGCAGCCAGGCAGTATGTAGGATGTATATACACACACACACACACAATCCAATTCATGTAAAGTGCAGCCCGGCAGTATGGAGGATGTATATACACACACACACACACACACAATCCAATTCATGTAAAGTGCAGCCTGGCAGTATGTAGGATGGATATACACACACACACACACACACACACACACACACAATCCAATTCATGTAAAGTGCAGCCCGGCAGTATGTAGGATGTATATACACACACACACAATCCAATTCATGTAAAGTGCAGCCCGGCAGTATGTAGGATGTATATACACACAGACACACACACAATCCAATCCATGTAAAGTGCAGCCCGGCAGTATGTAGGATGTATATATACACACACACACAATCCAATTCATGTAAAGTGCAGCCTGGCAGTATGTAGGATGTATATATACACACACACACAATCCAATTCATATAAAGTGCAGCCCGGCAGTATGTAGGATGTATATACACACACACACAATCCAATTCATGTAAAGTGCAGCCAGGCAGTATGTAGGATGTATATACACACACACACACACAATCCAATTCATGTAAAGTGCAGCCCGGCAGTATGTAGGATGTATATACACACACACACAATCCAATTCATGTAAAGTGCAGCCAGGCAGTATGTAGGATGTATATACACACACACACAATCCAATTCATGTAAAGTGCAGCCCGGCAGTATGTAGGATGTATATACACACACACACAATCCAATTCATGTAAAGTGCAGCCCGGCAGTATGTAGGATGTATATACACACACACACACAATCCAATTCATGTAAAGTGCAGCCCGGCAGTATGTAGGATGTATATACACACACACACAATCCAATTCATGTAAAGTGCAGCCCGGCAGTATGTAGGATGTATATACACACACACACAATCCAATTCATGTAAAGTGCAGCCCGGCAGTATGTAGGATGTATATACACACACACACAATCCAATTCATGTAAAGTGCAGCCAGGCAGTATGTAGGATGTATATACACACACAATCCAATTAATGTAAAGTGCAGCCAGGCAGTATGTAGGATGTATATACACACACAATCCAATTCATGTAAAGTGCAGCCAGGCAGTATGTAGGATGTATATACACACACACACACACAATCCAATTCATGTAAAGTGCAGCCAGGCAGTATGTAGGATGTATATACACACACACACACACAATCCAATTCATGTAAAGTGCAGCCCGGCAGTATGTAGGATGTATACACACACACACACACACACACACAATCCAATTCATGTAAAGTGCAGCCTGGCAGTATGTAGGATGGATATACACACACACACACAATCCAATTCATGTAAAGTGCAGCCCGGCAGTATGTAGGATGTATATACACACACACAATCCAATTCATGTAAAGTGCAGCCCGGCAGTATGTAGGATGTATATACACACACACACAATCCAATTCATGTAAAGTGCAGCCCGGCAGTATGTAGGATGTATATACACACACACACACACACACACACACACACACACACACACACACACAATCCAATTCATGTAAAGTGCAGCCAGGCAGTATGTAGGATGTATATACACACACACACAATCCAATTCATGTAGAGTGCAGCCCGGCAGTATGTAGGATGTATATACACAGACACAATCCAATTCATGTAAAGTGCAGCCCGGCAGTATGTAGGATGTATATACACACACACAATCCAATTCATGTAATGTGCAGCCCGGCAGTATGTAGGATGTATATATACACACAGACACAATCCAATTCATGTAAAGTGCAGCCCGGCAGTATGTAGGATGTATATACACACAGACACAATCCAATTCATGTAAAGTGCAGCATGGCAGTATGTAGGATGTATATACACACACACAATCCAATTCATGTAAAGTGCAGCCCGGCAGTATGTAGGATGTATATACACACACACAATCCAATTCATGTAAAGTGCAGCATGGCAGTATGTAGGATGTATATACACACACACAATCCAATTCATGTAAAGTGCAGCCTGGCAGTATGTAGGATGTATATACACACACACACACACAATCCAATACATGTAATGTGCAGCCCGGCAGTATGTAGGATGTATATATACACACACACAATCCAATTCATGTAAAGTGCAGCCTGGCAGTATGTGGGATGTATATACACAGACACAATCCAATTCATGTAAAGTGCAGCCTGGCAGTATGTAGGATGTATATACACACACACACACACAATCCAATTCATGTAAAGTGCAGCTTGGCAGTATGTAGGATGTATATACACACACACAATCCAATTCATGTAAAGTGCAGCCCGGCAGTATGTAGGATGTATATACACACACACACAATCCAATTCATGTAAAGTGCAGCCCGGCAGTATGTAGGATGTATATACACACACACACAATCCAATTCATGTAAAGTGCAGCCCGGCAGTATGGAGGATATATATATATACACACACACACAATCCAATTCATGTAAAGTGCAGCCCGGCAGTATGTAGGATGTATATACACACACACACAATCCAATTCATGTAAAGTGCAGCCCGGCAGTATGTAGGATGTATACACACACACACAATCCAATTCATGTAAAGTGCAGCCCGGCAGTATGTATGATGTATATACACACAGACAATCCAATTCATGTAAAGTGCAGCCCGGCAGTATGTAGGATGTATATACACACACACACAAACACAATCCAATTCATGTAAAGTGCAGCCCGGCAGTATGTAGGATGTATATACACACACACAATCCAATTCATGTAAAGTGCAGCCCGGCAGTATGTAGGATGTGTATATACACACACACACAATCCAATTCATGTAAAGTGCAGCCTGGCAGTATGTAGGATGTATATACACACACACACACACACACAATCCAATTCATGTAAAGTGCAGCCCGGCAGTATGTAGGATGTATATACACACACACACAATCCAATTCATGTAAAGTGCAGCCTGGCAGTATGTAGGATGTATACACACACACACACAATCCAATTCATGTAAAGTGCAGCCTGGCAGTATGTAGGATGTATATACACACACACACAATCCAATTCATGTAAAGTGCAGCCCGGCAGTATGTAGGATGTATATACACACACACACACAATCCAATTCATGTAAAGTGCAGCCCGGCAGTATGTAGGATGTATATACACACACAATCCAATTCATGTAAAGTGCAGCCCGGCAGTATGTAGGATGTATATACACACACAATCCAATTCATGTAAAGTGCAGCCTGGCAGTATGTAGGATGTATATACACACACACACAATCCAATTCATGTAAAGTGCAGCCTGACAGTATGTAGGATGTATATACACACACACACAATCCAATTCATGTAAAGTGCAGCCCGGCAGTATGTAGGATGTATATACACACACACACAATCCAATTCATGTAAAGTGCAGCCTGGCAGTATGTAGGATGTATAAACACACACACAATCCAATTCATGTAAAGTGCAGTCTGGCAGTATGTAGGATGTATATACACACACACAATCCAATTCATGTAAAGTGCAGCCTGGCAGTATGTAGGATGTATATACACACACAGACAATCCAATTCATGTAAAGTGCAGCCCGGCAGTATGTAAGATGTATATACACACACACAATCCAATTCATGTAAAGTGCAGCCTGGCAGTATGTAGGATGTATAAACACACACACAATCCAATTCATGTAAGGTGCAGGCCGGCAGTATGTAGGATGTATATACACACAGACACACAATCCAATTCATGTAAAGTGCAGCCTGGCAGTATGTAGGATGTATATACACTCACACACAATCCAATTCATGTAAAGTGCAGCCCGGCAGTATGTAAGATGTATATACACACACACAATCCAATTCATGTAAAGAGCAGCCTGGCAGTATGTAGGATGTATAAACACACACACAATCCAATTCATGTAAGGTGCAGCCCGGCAGTATGTAGGATGTATATATACACACACACACACACACACACACACAATCCAATTCATGTAAAGTGCAGCTTGGCAGTATGTAGGATGTATATACACACACACAATCCAATTCATGTAAAGTGCAGCCTTGCAGTATGTAGGATGTATATATACACACACACAATCCAATTCATGTAAAGTGCAGCTTGGCAGTATGTAGGATGTATATACACACACACAATCCAATTCATGTAACGTGCAGCCCGGCAGTATGTAGGATGTATATACACACACACAATCCAATTCATGTAAAGTGCAGCATGGCAGTATGTAGGATGTATATACACACACACAATCCAATTCATGTAAAGTGCAGCCCGGCAGTATATAGGATGTATATACACACACACACAATCCAATTCATGTAAAGTGCAGCCTGGCAGTATGTAGTATGTATATACACACACACACACACACACACACACACACACTCCAATTCATGTAAAGTGCAGCCTGGCAGTATGTAGGATGTATATACACACAGACACACAATCCAATTCATGTAAAGTGCAGCCCGGCAGTATGTAGGATGTATATACACACACACACAATCCAATTCATGTAAAGTGCAGCCCGGCAGTATGTAGGATGTATATACACACACACAATCCAATTCATGTAAAGTGCAGCCCGGCAGTATGTAGGATGTATATACACACACACACACACACACACACACACACACACACACACACACACACACAATCCAATTCATGTAAAGTGCAGCCCGGCAGTATGTAGGATGTATATACACACAGACACACAATCCAATTCATGTAAAGTGCAGCCCGCAAGTATGTAGGATGTATATACACACACACACAATCCAATTCATGTAAAGTGCAGCCCGGCAGTATGTATTATGTATATACACACAGACACAATCCAATTCATGTAAAGTGCAGCCTGGCAGTATGTAGGATGTATATACACACACACAATCCAATTCATGTAAAGTGCAGCCTGGCAGTGTGTAGGATGTATATATACACACACACAATCCAATTCATGTAAAGTGCAGCCCGGCAGTATGTGGGATGTATATACACAGACACAATCCAATTCATGTAAAGTGCAGCCTGGCAGTATGTAGGATGTATATACACACACACACACACACACACACAATCCAATTCATGTAAAGTGCAGCCTGGCAGTATGTAGGATGTATATACACACACACAATCCAATTCATGTAAAGTGCAGCCCGGCAGTATGTAGGATGTATATACACACACACACACACAATCCAATTCATGTAGAGTGCAGCCCGGCAGTATGTAGGATGTATATACACACAGACACACAATCCAATTCATGTAAAGTGCAGCCCGGCAGTATGTAGGATGTATATACACACACACACTATCCAATTCATGTAAAGTGCAGCCTGGCAGTATGTAGGATGTATATACACACACACACAATCCAATTCATGTAAAGTGCAGCCTGGCAGTATGTAGGATGTATATACACACACACAATCCAATTCATGTAAAGTGCAGCCCAGCAGTATGTAGGATGTATATACACACACACACAATCCAATTCATGTAAAGTGCAGCCCAGCAGTATGTAGGATGTATATACACACACACAATCCAATTCATGTAAAGTGCAGCCCTGCAGTATGTAGGATGTATATATACACTCACACACAATCCAATTCATGTAGAGTGCAGCCCGGCAGTATGTAGGATGTATATACACACAATCCAATTCATGTAAAGTGCAGCCCGGCAGTATGTAGGATGTATATACACACACACTATCCAATTCATGTAAAGTGCAGCCTGGCAGTATGTAGGATGTATATACACACACACACAATCCAATTCATGTAAAGTGCAGCCCGGCAGTATGTAGGATGTATATACACACACACACACACAATCCAATTCATGTAAAGTGCAGCCTGGCAGTATGTAGGATGTATATACACACACACAATCCAATTCATGTAAAGTGCAGCCCGGCAGTATGTAGGATGGATATACACACACACACAATCCAATTCATGTAAAGTGCAGCCCAGCAGTATGTAGGATGTATATACACACACACAATCCAATTCATGTAAAGTGCAGCCCGGCAGTATGTAGGATGTATATATACACACACACACACAATCCAATTCATGTAAAGTGCAGCCCGGCAGTATGTAGGATGTATATACACACACACACACACACACAGTCCAATTCATGTAAAGTGCAGCCCGGCAGTATGTAGGATGTATACACACACACACAATCCAATTCATGTGAAGTGCAGCCCAGCAGTATGTAGGATGTATATGCACACACACAATCCAATTCATGTAAAGTGCAGCCCGGCAGTATGTAGGATGTATATACACACACACACAATCCAATTCATGTAGAGTGCAGCCCGGCAGTATGTAGGATGTATATATACACACACACACACACAGTCCAATTCATGTAGAGTGCAGCCCGGCAGTATGTAGGATGTATATACACACACACACAATCCAATTCATGTAAAGTGCAGCCCGGCAGTATGTAGGATATATATACACACACACACACACACACACAATCCAATTCATGTAAAGTGCAGCCCTGCAGTATGTAGGATGTATATACACACACACACAATCCAATTCATGTAAAGTGCAGCCCGGCAGTATGTAGGATGTATATACACACACACACAATCCAATTCATGTAAAGTGCAGTCCGGCAGTATGTAGGATGTATATACACACACACAATCCAATTAAAAAAAAATAGTTGAGGAAAATGACACAGTACTTTTTATTTCTGACAACATTAAATATTAACACTTCTTTTTGGGCATGTGACCAGTAGTGTATCTTCCACAAGGCACTCGCCTAGGGCAGCACTTTGCCAGAGGGTGTTAAAGCACACTTCTGGTACTTCAAACATTTTCGCTCCCTCCCCCACCATTCAGCAATCTTTAGCTCCTTCCAATTTATCAGGGTGATGGGGGCATGTAATGGACGTGGTGGGGGTATGAAACGAGGGTGATGGGGCCATGTAATGGGGAGATGGGGCATTTAATGTGTGTGCAATGTGGGTGATGGGGCATGTCATGGGTGTGCAATGTGGGTGGTGGTGGGGGGTGTGGCCAGAATTTTGTCTGCCTACGATACACCACTGCGTGTGACTGGCGCCAGACCGGTTCACAAGGCCACAAAACCGATTCCAAAGAAAAGTGGCATGCGGGGCCTAATTATTTTCAAAATATTCTTCCTAATTTCCTTCCTTATGTGGTGAAACCTTACCAGGTGCAGGTGATAATGCTGATTTACATATCTCACCCTATCCGCTCCCCCTCCGAATGATTATTTTACCTTCTCACCCAATTAACACATGCAAAGTGATTTAATGTCCACGAATGGAGAATTCCTTGGATATTATTTACACCCATTAAATAATACAGAACAATGGCGAAGGTTTAGTGCGAGGCGGGGGAGAGGGGGCAATGTACTAAGCAATGGTACTTTATGTTGGAGAGTTTATTTTCACCTGTGAAAGTACCATTTTCCTGGCTCCTATAAGAAATCTAGGTTGGCTCCTGAAAGAGTCTGTTTGGCTCCTACAATTATTTGTCAAGCTCTGGTGGACAGAAATAAATTCCAATAATACCAGTTTGGACCAAGCTTTTCTTGTATTAATATGATAAAGTGAACACATGGCCCTGGAATCATTAATATTGGTAATATAATTTCAGGGGGGGGGGGGGGGTGGGGGGTTATGGCGGAGTCCAATAATTTTCTGTAGTGGGTCACATGATCAGAAATAAAAGGGTCACATGACCCTTTTATGTCCTCTACTCCCGGTGTGGATGGTTTGCTGTTTATCTGGATTTATCTCTTATTTATTATTATCTATCATTGCATCTCCCTGAACAGTGAATGTTTCTTGTTTTTTTGTTTTGTTTTTCTTATTTCCATTGTGTTTCAGTGTATCTCATTCATTATTTAATAGTATTCTAAAGATTAATTTACACTGGTTTTATATTGGTCTACGAGGGGCACTAAAAAAACACAAATACATTGTATGCGCAAAACTATTTTTGCGCTTTGCTCCTATTGCAATGTACTAAACATTTAACACTCAAATTGTAAATAAATTGCGAATAAAAACCGGCAACTTTGCGAATATTTTTTTCTTTTTTGATAGCACTCACTAAAAGCTGGTGTTTTTTTCCACACGCAAATAAGAATTATTTTTCGCAAAACTCTTTAGCGTGCGCAAAAATGCACGCTAAATAAAAAAAATAAACGGAAGAGGCGCAAATCAGGGAAAACAAGCGCAAAGTGTTACAAAGAGTTATAAATTTCTCCTTACTCTTGTTTTACTTACTTTTTCCCCCACTGCGCTTGTTTAGTACATGACCCCCTGAGTGAAGTAGCAGCTTTCCTGTAATATTTTTTTTTCACTGTATTTTTTTTATTTATTTTTTTATAAATTCTTTTTATTAAAGTATCAAAATGACAATACAATATTCATGAGAATTTTTTCTTTTCTTTTTCTTTTTTTAACACACACACAACACAACATATACAAAATACAATTCCACATTAACTCTATCCTTAGTTAGAACTATTTCATTGATTCCTTGTTATTCAAGTGTTACTGTACCACCAGGGGATGTTCTTAGAACTGTTTTGCTATTCATTGTATTTAAACGTACTACATTTCTGTCTTTGCCCCCCCCCCCCGTGTGTCCCTCCCCCCCCCCCCCCCCCCCATTTCGTCAGTTAGGATCCGATTACTTTTCTCTTACTTCGTGGTTTTTATGTCATTAGCCGCTCACTCCAGAAGTCCCATATATCTTGGTTACTTCTTTTTATTATGGATTGAGCTGCAACTCCTTTTTCCCTCTTGCAGTGATAGATTACTTGTTCTTTTATTTTCTGCCAGGTTATTACCGGATATACTCGAGTATAAGCCGAGTTTTTCAGCACATTTTTGGGTGGCATAACGAGCATACTAAGGGGCAATATCCTGGAATATTAAATGGCATATTTGGGGCAATATCCTGGAATATTAAATGGCATATTTGGGGCAATATCCTGGAATATTAAATAGCATATTGGGGGCAATATCCTGGCATATTAAATGGCATATTGGGGGCAAAATCCTGGAATATTAAATGGCATATTGGGGGCAATATCCTGGCATATTAAATGGCATATTGGGAGCTATATCCTGGCATATTAAATGGCATATTGGGGGCAATATCATGGCATATTAAATGGCATATTGGGGGCAATATCATGGCATATTAAATGGCATATTGGGGGCAATATCCTGGAATATTAAATGGCATATTGGGGGCAATATCCTGGCATATTAAATGACATATTGCGGGCAAAATCCTGGAATATTAAATGACATATTGGGGGCAATATCCTGGCATATTAAATGGCAGATTCGGGGCAATATTTACCAGTAGCTGCCTCATTTCCCACCTTAGGCTTATACTCGAGTCAATATTTTTTCCCAGTTCTTTGTGGTAGAATTAGGTGCCTTGGCTTATATTCGGGTCGGCTTATACTCGAGTATATACAGTAGCTCATTTTTTTTTTAATTTTCTTTTTAGAACCTTTTATCTTTTCTGCTTGTACTTTCATTTCCTGTTCTGGTCACCACACTTTCCCCACATGGCACGAGGATTTCCTATGTTTGTAAGACCAATAATAATATGCATTATTAAACTATCCGTGACAAGAGACCACTAATTCTCCAGCATGGAGCGTGAGTGCCTATACTTGGGTATCTAGCAGTCCACGCGGGAATCTCAAACTCAAGCACAAAGGAACCGAGTTGGAAAAATTCTCCCTTTCGGTTGAAATGGAGAATTTTTCAAACATGACTACTCTAGACTTAAGTTTGACATAATCTTGTCAATTTCCTCTTTCCTGAAAAAAGTCCTATATATCTTGTATTTGGAGTGTGCAAATACTGTGCTTTCCCCCTCTGTAGCTTTTATCTTTTGGGAGACGTATCAGCTGCTGTGTGAACAAAGAAATTACAATAGAGAACATTAGATTATTGTACTGAATCTGTGTTTTTCTGCATATTATGTGTAGTGTGTGTGTGTGTGTATATATATATATATATATATATATACACACACATAATATGCATAACAAAACTCATTAAAATTACCACCTGTAATTAGATTTTTTTATAATTACATTTTATTTAATTATATTTTGTTATATGTGGCTATTATTACATTTTTTTTTTTTATATTAACCAGTGAAATTTTAATAACATTTTTTAATATATATATATATATATATATATATATATATATATATATATATATATATAAATGTGTGTTATAGGCAGGAGTTGGTAAAAAAGGGTATCTTCAGTGATTTAGCAAAAGGAAAATCCGAAATCATCGTCCAAGCAACTCCAAGGTCGGGGGTTGGCACGATCAAACAAGGTCACTAAGAAGAGTCAAAGTCGGTGCACAAAACTAGGAAGAATAATGTAAATGCCACCCCAGCACAGGAAAACTGGCCCAACAGCGGAAGGACTAGAACTTCATAGGAATGCCGAAGAGGTGATAGGTAGTTCGGGTGCGTACCAAACTTTACGGTTTTTGGAACCCGGACCCGAACACTGTATGTCCATGTTGGAGTTCGTGGTTCAGCGATTACATTGTATGTAATGCTATTGGCTTTCTATAAACCGAAATAGAGTCCCCATTCATAAGAAATTCTTATGAACAGGGACTCTAGTTCGGTTTATAGAAAGCCAATAGTATTACAGGTATTCCATAAGCCGAAAGTCTATAAACCGAACGACATTCGGTTTATAGACTTTCGGTTTATAGAATAGCAATAGCATTAAATGTATTCTATAAAACGAAAGTCTTTAAACCACATGTCTTTCGGTTTATAGACTTTCGGTTTATGTAGTACATGTAATGCTAGTGCTATTCTATAAACCGAACTATAGTCCCCATTCATAAGAATAGGTCAATTGACCTATTCTTATGAATGGGGACTCTATTTCGGTTTATAGAATAGCACTAGCATTACATGGCTATTGGCTTTCTATAAACCGAAATAGAGTCCCTATTCATACGAATGGGGACACTCACCCACATTTTACTTCATTTTGCAGCCCTCTAGCCCTTTCCAGGACTTTTTTAGAGGCATTTTAGTGGCCAAAAGTTCGGATCCCCATTGACTTCAATGGGGTTCAGGTTCGGTGTCAAGTTCGGGGTCAAGTTTAACCACGAACCCGGACTTTTTTCCGAAGTTCGGCCGAACCCGAACATCCAGGTGTCCACTCAACTCTAATGATAGGACACCTGAAATTGAGGCAAGTGTTAAATGTCTATCCACATAGGCCTAAGAAGCACAGATTGTGACACAGATGGCGGGATACTAGCGTTGGGTGTCTTGGGTCAGGGACAGACGTAACAAAATGGTTGCTTATATCACTATCCGTATATATAATTATTTTTAATAATTTTATGAACCAGAACAATTATAAGTCTCTGCTTTATTCTTAAAAATGTAAGGATTTTACGATTTTAATTAGGTTTCTTAATGAGCAATAATGTTTTAAGTATTCCAGTATTGCGTCATAGCTGTACGATTTTAGCAACTTTTTCCCTTTTTTTTGACCTGAGGAGTGAATTGCAAAAATCATTAGTCGTTACAATTGTATAATTAAGTCTACACATACTTTACTTTAAATACACATGGTTTAATGACCATTCCTTTATTCTATCCAAGATTCTAAATAACATGCCCTCTTCAATTGAGCTATATATTGTGCAGGGACAAACCTGGTGAGTTTCTCCCCTATAAACAAATTCACCAGGTTTTGGGACCTGCTGGCATTATAAAAACAGATTCTCCGGGATTGACTGTTATAAGGGTTAAGAAAAAATTACCAGTAAAATAAAGGGAAAAAAAAAATTCAAATGAATCATATTAAAGTCAACTAAAGGAACCTTCAATAGCTAACGGCTCATTATCTGACAGAACACCCTGTGAAAAAGACGAGCATAAGAGAGAAAGACGAGGTAGTATTGAAAGGAGTGACAGACAAAGTAAAGCGGTAATAAGAATGGATTCTGTGCTTCTCCCACACACAGCTCACGTCGACAGGGATCTATAGTAGGGGGTGGGTGGAATGGCAAATTTTGGAGAGCGTGGACCTGATCTTGGAAAAGTTAGGGTACTTTGGCTGAACAGTGAAAAAAATGCTTTCAAAGGTGTAAGGTCCTTCATTAAGAAGGGGACTTGGCCCAGTTGACCTTACTCCAAGCCTTGGCTAGGCACCTTGTTCATGGCGGTCATCTGCTAGAATTTACGACGGACTAGTTAATGTTCTGTGGACCTTTGCAGGCCTTGCCACGGACACTGGTGTCCTTTTAGTATGAACATGTTGCATATAAAGGTGTAGTTGCCCCTGATGAAGCATAGTGCGAAATGTATGTCAGGCATTTCGCTGCACAAAGTGATTTAATTAATTAACTCCCTCATTTCCGTTTATGGAACCAATCTGAGGCTTAAAGTGATTTATGTGGATCGGGCAAGGGGTGGGAAGTACATAACATTATTCAATGATGTAATAGATCTAGGGCAGTATACCGTGGCAATTAGAGCGCTGACAGTTCGGTGCGGATGTTTTGGCGCTGAATTGTCAGCACCAAATACTAACCTCCCACCCATAAAGTAACCCCCTAACCATAAAAGTAACCCCTATCCCCAAACCCTAATACTAATGGCTAAACTTACCCTATTACTAACCCTGAATCCCAATACTAACTCTAAAACTAACCCTGAACCCAATACTAACTCTAAAACTAACCCCTAACCCTGAACCCAATACTAACTCTAAAACTAACCCTGAACCCAATACTAACTCTAAAACTAACCCCTAACCCTGAACCCAATACTAACTCTAAAACTAACCCCTAACCCTGAACCCAATACTAACTTTAAAACTAACCCCTAACCCTGAACCCAATACTAACTCTAAAACTAACCCCTAACCCTGAACCCCATACTAACTCTAAAACTAACCCCTGACCATAATACTGAATGACTGTTAAAGTTTTGTTAACTGTTTAGTCTACAAAATTAACACTTGATATGCGAAGAATGGATATGAGCATTTCAGGGTCACATGTTCTTTAATGTGTGGGAATCCAGTGGTTTGTACAATGGGTAGTGAAAGGTGACTTGAGGGTGAGAAATTAGAACTGAAGAAGTGGAGCTGATCTGCATGCTATGGGGAACACTTGATTTGAGACAATTTGGTAGAGGAGAAGATGTTCATGGGAAATAAATGGGTGAGCTGTTTCCAAAATAATATATGAATGGAAATAATAATTCAAATTAAATTACAAGTAGCTGGTGGAACGCAAAGATGAGTCGCTAATCTAGGACAGATAATCTACCAAGGTGACCAAGGTTAAACTAATAGGGAAGGCAACATGCGTATATGATGTCGTTTTATGATCCCATGTTTGGGTTAGAGGTGGTAGGGTCGGATCCAGAGTCAGTATTTTATTTGATGTTTAATACGGTCCTAACATTGTTTGAAACAGGGCCATGCATGCTCCTCATCCATTTCCACAGTGCTATCCAGGGCCGGTACAGACACTGGCTAGGCAGATCAAAAGATATCTGGCTAGGGAGATCAAAAGATCTCCCCTATCCAGCATCTCCATGCGAGAAGGCCGCATGGTGCCTGTGCAATGCACAGACATGCTTCTATGCTGTATCTCTTGCGCTGTGAGTGCACTGATCTGAAGTTAGAGTGCCAGGGTCAGGTGACCTTCCGGTGCTCAATCAGATCAGTTCTGCTGTCTCTCGCACGAGAGGTAAGTACTGGGGATGGAGGGTGGGGGACTGTCTGCAGCATTTTAATGGGCATACTGTCTGTGCCATATTAATGGGCATACTGGCTGTGACATATTAATGGGCATACTGGCTGTGACATATTAACCCTTTAAGGACCAGGGATTTTCCTGGGCCAAGGACCAGAGCGTTTTTCAATTTTTAATACGCGGTTTTTGAAACATAAATTTCCTCTCTCTCATTTAACGTACCCATACAAGTTATATGTTGTTTTTTAGAGGACAGTTAGAGCTTTCTTTTGATACCCTATACATAAAAATGATTTACATTTTAGTATTAAAAAATACATATAAAAGAGGAAATTTTTGAGGAAAAAAAAGTTTTTCCCCATTATTTTCCCAATAATAAGCTACATAACTAGTGCAACACTAACCCACTTATCCCCCCTAATTAACTAACTAATAAAAAAGAAAAATATTGGTTCCCAAACCCCCCATAACAAAAAAGACAGAAAAAAACTCTGAAGAGTGCGATGTCAGATCAGTAAAAATCATGCAACAGGCATGGAGGGGTTACATTTTATTAAATAAATATATTAAAATTACCTTTATTTATTCAAAAAAACTTTATAAATTGTAAAAAATAAAAAAATCTGTTAAAAAAATAAATAAATGAGGGCCATAAAGTGGAAGGAAACTGATCACAGTTAAAAACTGTGATCAGCAATGAAAGGGTTAATTTTTTTTTTTTTTTTTAACCTATGTGTGTATAATTAATTTATTTTTACTTACAGGTCACTCTCTGTGCTTCACTATAAGAATGTGAAGCACAGGGAGCGAATTAGAGGCAAAGTCAGTGTGTGAACACACTGACTTTGCCATCTAATTTGCATGTTATCGCGGTGATGACTCAATCACCGCGATCACATGGCCGGAAACTGACCGATCGGGTCCAGGAGCTTTGCCTCGGGTGTGAGGCTTAGTCCTGGACCCGTTGCAGACTAGCTGGCGGTGCCCACGGAGCGCACCGCCGGCTAGACTGCATGACGAGTTAACTCGTCATAAGGTCGCTAACGCTGCGGCTCTTATGACGAGTTAACTCGTCATAAGGACGGGAAGGGGTTAATGAGCATACTGTCTGTGACATATTAATGGGCATACTGGCTGTGGCATATTAATGAGCATACTGGCTGTGACATATTAATGAGCATACTGTCTGTGACATATTAATGAGCATACTGTCTGTGACATATTAATGGGCATACTGGCTGTGGTATATTAATGAGCATACTGGCTGTGACATATTAATGGGCATACTGGCTGTGACATATTAATGGGCATACTGTCTGTGGCATATTAATGGGCATACTGGCTGTGGCATATTAATGAGCATACTGGCTGTGACATATTAATGGGCATACTGGCTGTGACATATTAATGAGCATACTGTCTGTGACATATTAATGGGCATACTGGCTGTGGCATATTAATGAGCATACTGGCTGTGGCATTTTAATGGGCATACTGGCTGTGGCATAATAATGAGCATACTGGCTGTGGCATTTTAATGGGCATACCGGCTGTGGCATAATAATGAGCATACCGGCTGTCACATATTAATGGGCATACTGACTGTGGCATTTTAATGGGCATACCGTCTGTGGCATATTAATGGGCATACCGGCTGTGGCATATTAATGAGCATACCAGCTGTCACATATTAATGAGCATACCGGCTGTCACATATTAATGGGCATACTGCAGTGGGTGCTGTAATGTGGTGTGCGTGGGGCAAGTCCAGTGGGTGCTGTAATGTGGTGTGCGTGGGGCAAGTCCAGAGGTTGATGTAATGTGGTGTACAGGGCCCAGGGGCAAGTTCAGAGGGTGCTGTAATGTGGTGTGTGGGGGCAAGTCCAGAGGTTGCTGTAACATGGTGTGGGTGCAAGTCCTATGGGTACTGCATTCTTAAAGAAGCATGACCTCCCAGAAAAGGTGGGTTAGAGGTGGGCATGGAAAATAAAGGGAATAAAAGAACAGATGGGATTGGTTCAGGAACCAGCATAAAGGTCAGCCTATGTATGGTTGGTGTACCTTCAGGTGGGAAGTAACACGTAGCATAGTTGGCAACAGTCCTGTTTTTTGGGGTTCTACTTATTCCGCTGGAAGGCAATTCCATGCATCCACTACCCTCTCAGTAAAGTAATACTTCATGATATTACGTTTAAACCTTTGCTCCTCTAAATTAAGACTGTGTCCTCTTGTTGTGGTAATTTGTGTTCTTTTAAATAAACTCTCATCCTTTATTGCATGCAAAAAATAAGTTTTTAACTGATTGCATCAAGTGTAGAGATTTTAAAAATAAATTAATTAAAGAATACAAATAAAATTATTTACTGAGCCCTCTTTGCTTGGATAGCTCTCTCAAGGGGCAGACATCTTGGGTCAAATCTTCCTTCATGTGACCCTAAATTCTGAAAAACATGTCAACTTCCTGATAGAGCTATATAGAGCAAAGATTCTAAACAACATGTCCGCCCCCTGATAGAGCTATACAGAGCAAAGAATCTAAGCAACATGTCCACCCCCTGATAAAGCTATACAGAGCAAAGATTCTAAACAACATGTCTGCCCCCTGATAATGCTATACAGAGCAAAGATTCTAAACAACATGTCTGCCCCCTGATAGAGCTATACAGAGCAAAGATTCTAAACAACATGTCTGCCCCCTGATAGAGCTATACAGAGCAAAGATTCTAAACAACATGTCTGCCCCCTGATAGAGCTATACAGAGCAAAAATTCTAAACATGTCTGCCCCCTGATAGAGCTATACAGAGCAAAGATTCTAAACAACATGTCTGCCCCCTGATAGAGCTATACAGAGCAAAGATTCTAAACAACATGTCTGCCCCCTGATAGAGCTATACAGAGCAAAAATTCTAAACATGTCTGCCCCCTGATAGAGCTATACAGAGCAAAGATTCTAAACAACATGTCTGCCCCCTGATACTGCTATACAGAGCAAAGAGGGCTCAATAAGGTATTTTATTTGTGTTTTCATTAAAGCATTTCTGCTCACAATGTCTACCTTTTATGTAATCTTTGAATTAAACATAATTTATTTTTGTGACCTTTAAATGTTTCTATCATATCCTCTTTGACTTCATACAACGTTGTGTAACTCCGCCCTCTTAGACCCCGCCTATTTGTTTTATCCCAGGACCGCAACATACTAACTTGGTAGATGTGAGGTATTTAATTCTGCATTACAGACGGGCCTCTCCTGTGTTATCTGAAAAATAATATTGGAAAACAATGTGAAACAAAAAGTGTTTTTTTTTTTTGAAATGTGTTATATTTCTTCCCACCTGTTCATTTGCATCTGGAACATATCTCAGTTCTTTGATTTCTTGAACCGTTTCCAGGATATTTT
Source organism: Pelodytes ibericus (assembly GCA_036172795.1). Classification (NCBI taxonomy): domain Eukaryota; kingdom Metazoa; phylum Chordata; class Amphibia; order Anura; family Pelodytidae; genus Pelodytes; species Pelodytes ibericus. The sequence continues at coordinate 210,559,339 of CM069861.1, forward strand.
TATTCCTTTCTCTTGCTTTCGCTTGAGATTTGAGCCCCCTCTCTCTGTTCCAAAAATAGAAATATATATATATGTATATATATATTTATATAACATATTTTCTTACCCCAAATCCATACTACAAGTGTTTCTGTCTACTAGACCTTTTGTGACATTGTGCTATACGTATAGCTGTTTATCGGTCGATAACACTGGACGTTATACAGGAAAGAGGCAATTGCAGGTAATCGACCAGGGAATTTCGATTGTGAGACCAAAGTAGCAGAGTTGGAAAAATGCTCCCAGCTATTTTATACGCTGCTATTTTGGATTTAAGATTTCAATTCCCTGGTTGAACTGGTGATTACCTAAGGATAATTATTGAAACATGGGGAGGGAGCTGAACCCCCAATGAATAATCAGGACTACAAGGGCTTAGAGGAGAGGGCAAGGTATGACCGGATTACAGGATAACGAATACAATGTTGAGTGGAAGAATCTATAAAAATCCAGAATCCTAAAAGTACAAAATCGAATGCAACCCCGCGCACATGTACTACTCAGAAGATACATAGAGTTCTCTATGAACTCAGATATCTGGAAGCTCAACGGTATTGAGTACCTCTTACCCCATATTAACTGTGGGTGGAAGATGGGACCCAGGACAGTTATAAACCTAGAGTAAACTCTGCTCCCAACATAGAGATATATATTAAGAATTACCCTGGTAACTGATATCTACTTACATTTGATGATAACACTGCCACCAGCAGGAAGAAATAAACCGTAGTCATATTTCTGTATTATTATATGTTTTATTTTTCTATTGTATGTTTATTAAACAAAGAAAAATGAATAAAGATGAATAAATTCCCATATTGGTGGGCAAGATTGGAGGAGGGTGGAAACATATCCCATATTGGTGGGCAAGATTGGAGGAGGGTGGAAACATATCCCATATTGGTGGGCTAGATTGGAGGAGGGTGGAAACATATCCCATATTGGTGGGAAAGATTGGAGGAGGGTGGAAACATATCCCATATTGGTGGGCAAGATTGGAGGAGGGTGGTAACATATCCCATATTGGTGGGCAAGATTGGAGGAGGGTGGAAACATATCCCATATTGGTGGGCTAGATTGGAGGAGGGTGGAAACATATCCCATATTGGTGGGCAAGATTGGAGGAGGGTGGAAACATATCCCATATTGGTGGGCAAGATTGGAGGAGGGTGGAAACATATCCCATATTGGTGGGCTAGATTGGAGGAGGGTGGAAACATATCCCATATTGGTGGGCTAGATTGGAGGAGGGTGGAAACATATCCCATATTGGTGGGCTAGATTGGAGGAGGGTGGAAACATATCCCATATTGGTGGGCTAGATTGGAGGAGGGTGGAAACATATCCCATATTGGTGGGCTAGATTGGAGGAGGGTGGAAACATATCCCATATTGGTGGGCAAGATTGGAGGAGGGTGGAAACATATCCCATATTGGTGGGCTAGATTGGAGGAGGGTGGAAACATATCCCATATTGGTGGGCTAGATTGGAGGAGGGTGGAAACATATCACATATTGGTGGGCTAGATTGGAGGAGGGTGGAAACATATCCCATATTGGTGGGCAAGATTGGAGGAGGGTGGAAACATATCCCATATTGGTGGGCTAGATTGGAGGAGGGTGGAAACATATCCCATATTGGTGGGCTAGATTGGAGGAGGGTGGAAACATATCCCATATTGGTGGGCTAGATTGGAGGTTGGTGGAAACATATCCCATATTGGTGGGCTAGATTGGAGGAGGGTGGAAACATATCCCATGTTGGTGGGCTAGATTGGAGGAGGGTGGGAACATATCCCATGTTGGTGGGCAAGATTGGAGGAGGGTGGGAACATATCCCATATTGGTGGGCTAGATCGGAGGAGGGTGGAAACATATCCCATATTGGTGGGCTAGATCGGAGGAGGGTGGGAACATATCCCATGTTGGTGGGCAAGATTGGAGGAGGGTGGGAACATATCCCATGTTGGTGGGCTAGATTGGAGGAGGGTGGTAACATACCAATATTGGTGGGCAAGATTGGAGGAGGGTGGAAACATATCCCATATTGGTGGGCTAGATTGGAGGAGGGTGGGAACATATCCCATATTGGTGGGCAAGATTGGAGGAGGGTGGAAACATATCCCATATTGGTGGGCTAGATTGGAGGAGGGTGGGAACATATCCCATATTAAAAACAGAACATTGAATAAAACCCCGCCCCCAAAAAAATAATTTAAGGTTCTAAGTAATAGTCCCTGTTAGATCCTCTGACCAGAGTCTGGATTGACCCCCACCAGCTTGTGATCACTTTAACCCCGCAACCCTCAGCAAGCAAGAATAGGATGGTCCTTGCTGCCCATGCGGATGTGTAGCGGATGTGTATATACGTCCTGTTTATCCAATGAAGACTTCACCAGCTGGCCATGGATAATGCAGAGTTACATCTTTACACACTGTCACTTTATAACAATGCATTATACAGAGCCAACTCTATTCTACTATCAGGAGAAACTCACCAGACCCTGCACAATGTATAGAAGAATATATAGAAGAGCTCAGCTGGCCATGGATAATGCAGAGTTACATCTTTACACACTGTCACTTTATTACAATGCATTATACAGGGCCAACTCTGTTCTTCTAACAGGAGAAACTCACCAGACCCTGCACAATGTATAGAAGAATATATAGAAGAGCTCAGCTGGCCATGGATAATGCAGAGTTACATCTTTACACACTGTCACTTTATAACAATGCATTACACATGGCCAACTCTGTTCTTCTATTAGGAGAAACTCACCAGACCCTGCACAATGTATAGAAGAATATATAGAAGAGCTCAGCTGGCCATTTATAATGCAGAGTTACATCTTTACACACTGTCACTATATAACAATGCATTATACAGGACCAACTCTGTTCTTCTAGCAGGAGAAACTCACCAGACCCTGCACAATGTATAGAAGAATATATAGAAGAGCTCAGCTGGCCATGGATAATGCAGAGTTACATCTTTACACATTGTCACTTTATAACAATGCATTATACAGGGCCAACTCTGTTCTTCTAGCAGGAGAATCTCACCAGACCCTGCACAATGTATAGAAGAATATATAGAAGAGCTCAGCTGGCCATGGATAATGCAGAGTTACATCTTTACACACTGTCACTTTATAACAATGCATTACACATGGCCAACTCGGTTCTTCTATTAGGAGAAACTCACCAGACCCTGCACAATGTATAGAAGAATATATAGAAGAGCTCAGCTGGCCATGGATAATGCAGAGTTACATCTTTACACACTGTCACTTTATAACAATGCATTATAGAGGCCAACTCTGTACTTCTAGCAGGAGAAACTCACCAGACCCTGCACAATGTATAGAAGAATATATAGAAGAGCTCAGCTGGCCATGGATAATGCAGAGTTACATCTTTACACACTGTCACTTTATAACAATGCATTATACAGGACCAACTCTGTTCTTCTAGCAGGAGAAACTCACCAGACCCTGTACAATGTATAGAAGAATATATAGAAGAGCTCAGCTGGCCATGGATAATGCAGAGTTACATCTTTACACACTGTCACTTTATAACAATGAATTATACAGGGCCAACTCTGTTCTTCTAGCAGGAGAAACTCACCAGACCCTGTACAATGTATAGAAGAATATATAGAAGAGCTCAGCTGGCCATGGATAATGCAGAGTTACATCTTTACACACTGTCACTGTATAACAATGCATTATACAGGGCCAACTCTGTTCTTCTAGCAGAAGAATCTCACCAGACCCTGTACAATGTATAGAAGAATATATAGAAGAGCTCAGCTGGCCATGGATAATGCAGAGTTACATCTTTACACACTGTCACTGTATAACAATACATTATACAGGGCCAACTCTGTTCTTCTAGCAGAAGAATCTCACCAGACCCTGCACAATGTATAGAAGAATATATAGAAGAGCTCAGCTGGCCATGGATAATGCAGAGTTACATCTTTACACACTGTCACTGTATAACAATACATTATACAGGGCCAACTCTGCTCCTCTAGCAGGAGAAACTCACCAGACCCTGTACAATGTATAGAAGAATATATAGAAGAGCTCAGCTGGCCATGGATAATGCAGCGTTACATCTTTACACACTGTCACTTTATAACAATGCATTATACAGGGCCAACTCTGTTCTTCTAGAAGGAGAAACTCACCAGACCCTGCACAATGTATAGAAGAATATATAGAAGAGCTCAGCTGGCAATGGGTAATGCAGAGTTACATCTTTACACACTGTCACTTTATAACAATGCATTATACAGAGCCAACTCTATTCTACTATCAGGAGAAACTCACCAGACCCTGCACAATGTATAGAAGAATATATAGAAGAGCTCAGCTGGCCATGGATAATGCAGAGTTACATCTTTACACACTGTCACTTTATAACAATGCATTATACAGGGCCAACTCTGTTCTTCTAGCAGCAGAAACTCACCAGACCCTGCACAATGTATAGAAGAATATATAGAAGAGCTCAGCTGGCAATGGGTAATGCAGAGTTACATCTTTACACACTGTCACTGTATAACAATGCATTATACAGGGCCAACTCTGTTCTTCTAGCAGAAGAATCTCACCAGACCCTGCACAATGTATAGAAGAATATATAGAAGAGATCAGCTGGCCATGGATAATGCAGAGTTACATTTTTACACACTGTCACTTTATAACAATGCATTATACAGGACCAACTCTGTTCTTCTAGCAGGAGAAACTCACCAGACCCTGTACAATGTATAGAAGAATATATAGAAGAGCTCAGCTGGCCATGGATAATGCAGAGTTACATCTTTACACACTGTCACTTTATAACAACAATGCATTATACAGGGCCAGCTCTGTTCTTCTAGCAGGAGAATCTCACCAGACCCTGCACAATGTATAGAAGAGTATATAGAAGAGCTCAGCTGGCCATGGATAATGCAGAGTTACATCTTTACACACTGTCACTGTATAACAATGCATTATACAGGGCCAACTCTGTTCTTCTAGCAGAAGAAACTCACCAGACCCTGCACAATGTATAGAAGAATATATAGAAGAGCTCAGCTGGCCATGGATAATGCAGAGTTACATCTTTACACACTGTCACTTTATAACAATGCATTATACAGGGCCAACTCTGTTATTCTATTAGGAGAAACTCACCAGACCCTGCACAATGTATAGAAGAGATCAGCTGGCCATGGATAATGCAGAGTTACATCTTTACTCACTGTCACTTTATAACAATGCATTATACAGGACCAACTCTGTTCTTCTAGCAGGAGAAACTCACCAGACCCTGTACAATGTATAGAAGAATATAGAGAAGAGCTCAGCTGACCATGGATAATGCAGAGTTACATCTTTACACACTGTCACTTTATAACAACAATGCATTATACAGGGCCAGCTCTGTTCTTCTAGCAGGAGAATCTCACCAGACCCTGCACAATGTATAGAAGAATATATAGAAGAGCTCAGCTGGCCATGGATAATGCAGAGTTACATCTTTACACACTGTCACTGTATAACAATACATTATACAGGGCCAACTCTGCTCTTCTAGCAGGAGAAACTCACCAGACCCTGTACAATGTATAGAAGAATATATAGAAGAGCTCAGCTGGCCATGGATAATGCAGAGTTACATCTTTACACACTGTCACTTTATAACAATGCATTATACAGGGCCAGCTCTGTTCTTCTAGCAGGAGAATCTCACCAGACCCTGCACAATGTATAGAAGAATATATAGAAGAGCTCAACTGGCCATGGATAATGCAGAGTTACATCTTTACACACTGTCACTGTATAACAATACATTATACAGGGCCAACTCTGTACTTCTAGCAGGAGAAACTCACCAGAACCTGCACAATGTATAGAAGAATATATAGAAGAGCTCAGCTGCCATGGATAATGCAGAGTTACATCTTTACACACTGTCACTTTATAACAATGCATTATACAGGGCCAACTCTGTTATTCTATTAGGAGAAACTCACCAGACCCTGCACAATGTATAGAAGAATATATAGAAGAGATCAGCTGGCCATGGATAATGCAGAGTTACATCTTTACACACTGTCACTTTATAACAATGCATTATACAGGACCAACTCTGTTCTTCTAGCAGGAGAAACTCACCAGACCCTGTACAATGTATAAAAGAATATATAGAAGAGCTCAGCTGGCCATGGATAATGCAGAGTTACATCTTTACACACTGTCACTTTATAACAACAATGCATTATACAGGGCCAGCTCTGTTCTTCTAGCAGGAGAATCTCACCAGACCCTGCACAATGTATAGAAGAATATATAGAAGAGCTCAGCTGGCCATGGATAATGCAGAGTTACATCTTTACACACTGTCACTGTATAACAATACATTATACAGGGCCAACTCTGCTCTTCTAGCAGGAGAAACTCACCAGACCCTGCACAATGTATAGAAGAATATATAGAAGAGCTCAGCTGGCCATGGATAATGCAGCGTTACATCTTTACACACTGTCACTTTATAACAATGCATTATACAGGGCCTACTCTGTTCTTCTAGAAGGAGAAACTCACCAGACCCTGCACAATGTATAGAAGAATATATAGAAGAGCTCAGCTGGCAATGGGTAATGCAGAGTTACATCTTTACACACTGTCACTTTATAACAATGCATTATACAGAGCCAACTCTATTCTACTATCAGGAGAAACTCACCAGACCCTGCACAATGTATAGAAGAATATATAGAAGAGCTCAGCTGGCCATGGATAATGCAGAGTTACATCTTTACACACTGTCACTTTATAACAATGCATTATACAGGGCCAACTCTGTTCTTCTAGCAGCAGAAACTCACCAGACCCTGCACAATGTATAGAAGAATATATAGAAGAGCTCAGCTGGCAATGGGTAATGCAGAGTTACATCTTTACACACTGTCACTTTATAACAATGCATTATACAGAGCCAACTCTATTCTACTATCAGGAGAAACTCACCAGACCCTGCACAATGTATAGAAGAATATATAGAAGAGCTCAGCTGGCCATGGATAGTGCAGAGTTACATCTTTACACACTGTCACTTTATAACAATGCATTATACAGGACCAACTCTGTTCTTCTAGCAGGAGAAACTCACCAGACCCTGCACAATGTATAGAAGAATATATAGAAGAGCTCAGCTGGCCATGGATAATGCAGAGTTACATCTTTACACACTGTCACTATATAACAATGCATTATACAGGGCCTACTCTGTTCTTCTAGCAGGAGAAACTCACCAGACCCTGCACAATGTATAGAAGAATATATAGAAGAGCTCAGCTGGCCATGGATAATGCAGCGTTACATCTTTACACACTGTCACTTTATAACAATGCATTATACAGGGCCTACTCTGTTCTTCTAGAAGGAGAAACTCACCAGACCCTGCACAATGTATAGAAGAATATATAGAAGAGCTCAGCTGGCAATGGGTAATGCAGAGTTACATCTTTACACACTGTCACTTTATAACAATGCATTATACAGAGCCAACTCTATTCTACTATCAGGAGAAACTCACCAGACCCTGCACAATGTATAGAAGAATATATAGAAGAGCTCAGCTGGCCATGGATAATGCAGAGTTACATCTTTACACACTGTCACTTTATAACAATGCATTATACAGGGCCAACTCTGTTCTTCTAGCAGCAGAAACTCACCAGACCCTGCACAATGTATAGAAGAATATATAGAAGAGCTCAGCTGGCAATGGGTAATGCAGAGTTACATCTTTACACACTGTCACTTTATAACAATGCATTATACAGAGCCAACTCTATTCTACTATCAGGAGAAACTCACCAGACCCTGCACAATGTATAGAAGAATATATAGAAGAGCTCAGCTGGCCATGGATAGTGCAGAGTTACATCTTTACACACTGTCACTTTATAACAATGCATTATACAGGACCAACTCTGTTCTTCTAGCAGGAGAAACTCACCAGACCCTGCACAATGTATAGAAGAATATATAGAAGAGCTCAGCTGGCCATGGATAATGCAGAGTTACATCTTTACACACTGTCACTATATAACAATGCATTATACAGGGCCTACTCTGTTCTTCTAGCAGGAGAAACGCACCAGACCCTGCATAATGTATAGAAGAATTTATAGAAGAGTTCAGCTGGCAATGGATAATGCAGAGTTACATCTTTACACACTGTCACTTTATAACAATGCATTATACAGGACCAACTCTGTTCTTCTAGCAGGAGAAACTCACCAGACCCTGCACAATGTATAGAAGAATATATAGAAGAGCTCATCTGGCCATGGATAATGCAGAGTTACATCTTTACACACTGTCACTTTATAACAATGCATTATACAGGACCAACTCTGTTCTTCTAGCAGGAGAAACTCACCAGGCCCTGCACAATGTATAGAAGAATATATAGAAGAGTTCAGCTGGCCATGGATAATACAAAGTTACATCTTTACACACTGTCACTTTATAACAATGCATTATACAGGACCAACTCTATTCTCCTAGGTTGGGTAACACAAGGGTTACTACAATGTCTTTTTCTTCAGTGAGTAAACATTTGGTAACAAAGCGAGATTATTATGTCTAACTCTCTGGCCGTAGAGCTGTGTGGTGTACATTACTTGGACTCCTCATATCCTGTTTGGTCACACTTATACGCTGATTACGTGTTTTTATTCTGTTAGTTTCATTACTTTCTGACAATGTTACCGTTCACCTCAATGAGAAGAGCTTTTTTGGTGGGAAATTTTTCTTGCGTGTGTTTAAGTGTAGTTTCCCTCTTTTTCTCATTTAGGGTCAGATTTATCAAGGTGCTCTTTTTAAAAAAAAAAAAAAAAAAAAAAAAACTCCTATAGCACTCCACTGGTTTGCATGGTTATTACTTCTATTTTAGCACTTTTTCCTAAATTGGACCAGTTTTGTCTTGATAAATAAGGGCCAAAGAGGGTCATGTACTAAACACGTGCAGTGGGGGAAAAAGTAGGTAAAACATGAGTAAGGAGCAGTTTGTGACTATTTGTAACATTCTGTGCTTTTTCCCCTGATTTGCGCCTCTTCCGTTTATTCCTATTTAGCGTGCATTTTCCCCGTTGCGTATTATATTTGCGCGCGCTAAAGAGTTTTGCGAATATTTTGTGAAGAATAATTCTTATTTGCGTGTGAAACTTACACCGGCTTTTAGCGAGCGCTATCAAAAGAGGTAGAAAAAATATTCTCAAAATTCGCTGCTTTTATTCGCAGTTTGTTCATATTTACTATTTGAGTGTTAGATGTTTAGTCCATTGCAATAGGAGCAAAGCGCAAACCTAGTTTTGCACATAAAATATATTTGCGTTTTTTTTTTAGTACATGCCCCTCTAAGTGTACTTGTGCAAACTGTGCATTGTTTATTTATTGCCTTTCTTTTGATGCTATATTTACCCTTATATATGATTTTTTTTAAATTGGCCACGTCCCTTGTTTACATTCACGCCATGCCAGGAACGTCACTGTGTCATTACGGTGTTAAAATACACTCTACATGAATTATTATGCTATATGAGGGTCAGTGAACATGCATGTCCATCTCTTGCCCCAGTGGCAGAGCAAGACGTGGCACACAGGTGCCATGCTTCCCGGCTCGTCCCTTAAACCCTCCGTCCACTATTACAGCCACTGTTACCCATTACACACATTTCTGTAGAAGTTAGGAGCCAGACAGACCAACGATGGAGTCGGCTTGGTTATTTTTAGGTAAAATAGAAAACTTCATAGAGTTCTAGGTAAAAAAAAAAAAATCTAAAACATTAGTAATCCCCTGTAGTTTTAAGGAGCCGTGTCTTCCCAGCCCCCAGGGTTTTGTCAAGCCCTGCCATTAGCTACATCACCCCCAGGGCCGACCACCCTCCGTAGAAGTACACAACTGTCATGGGGGGGTAACATAAAATTGACTGTTTGAAAGAGGCAAGACATTTCCTGACTTGATACCCTACAACAAATGCATATTTCTGCAATATCCAATTGATATTGAACTATCCCAGCCAGCAGTCATGCCCCCCTTCCCTATTGCTCTAGGGGGATTACTTTCCTACATAAGGACCTTTTTTTTGGGGGGGTGATCTGATATGTTGAATAGGCCATGATCAGGCGGATTACCTGCTATACCAAGAATCACTTTGTGGGTACACAAAATTGAGACAACAGGTGACCGCCCCCCCCCCCCCCTTCCCCCTGGGTGCTGTACCCCCCCCGACCTAGCAAGAATGAGTGAGTATGATTGGGTAAGAGTATGTTGACGGATAATGTAACTATAATCTCTAATCCTAGTTGCCAAATAACCGGGAGTTACATACAATCCAGGCGTAAAAAGCGCTAATTTGACTAGTGAGAACCGGTAGTCGTGAATAAGCTAACATAATCCACAACAAAAAAACAACCTTGAGCCAAAAATAAATTAAGTCTTAAATTTTTATATAACAAAGTCTTCTATATCTGGAACTGCTCTACCTTTCTTTTTTTACTTATGTGCTTGTATGTTTACTGTTTATATGTGCTTGTGTATGTTTATTAGGAATGTTAGAAAATGTTATGTCTGTTAAATCACAAGACGGTATGTTTATTCTGTGATATTATATAACAATAAAAGAAGTATATTAAAAAAAAAAATAAAAATTGATTCTATATAAGCAATGTCTCTGGGGTAACATTCTAAAATATATCAACAGGAACATTCCATTGACTTCCAGGACAACTGGACCTTTAAAAAAAAACAAAACAAAAAAAAAAACATTGCAGAGAATCCCTCTTTATAAATAATGCAGAGATCGAAAAATATCCTGCAATCCAGCAACTATGTGCTATGGTGGCTGGCGGAGCTTAGTGGGATTTGTAGTCTGACAGCAGCTATCTTGCCAGAGGTGTGATACAGGATATATATTACACTCGTGACTTTCCCAGTTACAGAAGCTAAAAATGTTCTTAAGATTTGCCATATTTTTTTTTTTTCTCACATCAGAACGTGTCAATTACCGTCAGCTGTTGTGTTTTATTATCTGTGATAATGTCAGCCGGACCTGCTGCTACTCCAAGCGCCCCTGTGCGGCATGTTAAGGACCCTTAGAACGAGCAGCCTGATTCTGGCGGGTGACTGAAGAAGGCACTTGGCTGCCAATTATCACACAGAAAAAAGTGACACATGGGCCCCAGCACAATTAGTTCTCTGTGTCGTATGCGATCCTTTCACACTCTTCCAACAAGGCAGCTGTGAGAGAGGAAACGTGACAATGTAACACGAAGGCTGCTCGAAGATAAACGGGAAGAAGACGTGAGCTGATACGGCGCGGTACTGCTCGATTAACGACAAAGAGGGGGCGTGTACTAAAAAAAAACCCGCAAATAGATTTAATGTGCAAAACTAATTTTTTTCGCTTTGCTCCTATTGCAATGTACTAAACATTTAACACTCCAATGGTACATACGAGCAAGTTCCTTTAACTCCTCAGCGATAGGAAGAGCACATGTTCGCATGTTACATTTAATTTTTTAAGAAAATTTATTCATTATGCCATGCAGGGCGAGAATTTTTTTTTAAAAGGCTCCGGAAGTTGATAGTCATCAGAGAAGTGATTTTTGACCCCCCGTAGATTTTTTTTTGATAGGGTTCGACATAGGGATTAAGCAATAGGCATTCTTGGGGTCAGCAGCGGCATTGTTCAGGGTTTGGCATTTACTGCACTTTGCGATGATGGTCTATGGACCTTCTCACACTTTGCAATGGTCACTGGTGTCAAATGCAGAGTCCTTTTCTGTCTAGTGGTCCTTCTTCTCCAAGCCTCTGAACGAAAAGAAAAATGTCACCCAACCTGTATCAGGTCTGCCCATGCTTTCTCGTGTGCTTCCTCCTAAGGGCTGTGCAAGGCTTTCCTGGAAGAAGTACATCTACAGCCACAGTCACATCCCCTATAATGTGTAAATACACAGGGAGGGAAGGGGGGGGGGGGGGGTGTATGTGTGAAATCTTTCCAATGGGAAGACAACTGGAAAGAATAAAGGCATTATTAGGTGTTTGTGTATGATGGTGACTGCAGAGTATATATAGATATCATCATCTTCGTCACAAGTTCGGATGGAGGACAGACGATTTCCTTGGATACTTTATGACTCCATTTAGAAAGCACCGTAGCTTAATTAACTTGTTGTAAAGTGCGATCTGTCAGATCAGCAGTAATTATAAAGCAAACGTCTCCCCCCAGGTGCGAAACTTAACAACTAACTCGTGTGTCGTCGAGAGCAAGGCCCTTCCAACTTGTGATCCAACTCAATTAACTACACATGTTCTTGCTACCCCTATGGATGTGTAGTCTTTGCTTGAATAATGTTGAACTTTGGACAGCTTTTGTAAACCCCCCCCCCCCCCCCCCACCCCAAAAAAAAAAGCTTTTTATTTACCGGTACTTTTAATGACAATGGAAAAAAAAAAACTCCTGAAATTATCACATGCATTTCTGAGAATGAGGCCCACTTCACACAAAAGTTGGACGCCCCCGAGCTGGATTTTTACTGAGGATGGCTACCATTTAACCCGATGTGAGGGATTGCAGTTTTCAGTCAAGGACGAGGTCAGTTTAGGAGTGTATTCATGATAGGGAGAAATGCAGGGAATCAAGAAGGGACATTTCCCAACTTACGTCCAACGTATCAGAGTTTGAAGTACAGTTGAATGGAATCTTTTTTTTCCAACTCAACTACTGTGACCTTAAGTTTGAAAGGCCCTTTCTCAGTATCCTGCAGCTCGCCAATTTCGTTAATAAAGCCCTTAGTCTTTCAATTCTCTGAAGTTAATAAAATGAGTTCCACCAAGTTAGGCAGAAGCAACATCCATAGGATAGGTCTTGCAAATAAGCGAGACATCCATAGGATAGGTCTTGCAAATAAGAGAGACATCCATAGGACAGGTCTTGCAAATAAGCGAGACATCCATAGGACAGGTCTTGCAAATAAGAGAGACATCCATAGGATAGGTCTTGCAAATAAGAGAGACATCCATAGGATAGTTCTTGCAAATAAACGAGACATCCATAGGACAGGTCTTGCAAATAAGCGAGACATCCATAGGATTGGTCTTGCAAATAAGCGAGACATCCATAGGATAGGTCTTGCAAATAAGCGAGACATCCATAGGATAGGTCTTGCAAATAAGCGAGACATCCATAGGATAGGTCTTGCAAATAAGCGAGACATCCATAGGACAGGTCTTGCAAATAAGCGAGACATCCATAGGACAGGTCTTGCAAATAAGAGAGACATCCATAGGACAGGTCTTGCAAATAAGCGAGACATCCATAGGATAGGTCTTGCAAATAAGCGAGACATCAATAGGATAGGTCTTGCAAATAAGAGAGACATCCATAGGATAGGTCTTGCAAATAAGCGAGACATCAATAGGATAGGTCTTGCAAATAAGCGAGACATCCATAGGATTGGTCTTGCAAATAAGAGAGACATCCATAGGATAGGTCTTGCAAATAAGCGAGACATCAATAGGATAGGTCTTGCAAATAAGCGAGACATCCATAGGATAGGTCTTGCAAATAAGCGAGACATCCATAGGATTGGTCTTGCAAATAAGCGAGACATCCATAGGATAGGTCTTGCAAATAAGCGAGACATCCATAGGATTGGTCTTGCAAATAAGCGAGACATCAATAGGATAGGTCTTGCAAATAAGCGAGACATCCATAGGATAGGTCTTGCAAATAAACGAGACATCCATAGGACAGGTCTTGCAAATAAGCGAGACATCCATAGGATAGGTCTTGCAAATAAGCGAGACATCCATAGGATAGGTCTTGCAAATAAGCGAGACATCCATAGGATAGGTCTTGCAAATAAGAGAGACATCCATAGGATAGGTCTTGCAAATAAGAGAGACATTTCAATTATTCCAATAAAATAATATGTTGTTTTGACTCGGACCAACTTCTAATTTGTACAGCAGTCTGGATGTTTATGTTGCTGCCTCGGTCGCGAGTCATCCTGCTTATGAGTCTTCTCCCTGTTGGGTCTTTGACTTGTCTTCTTCCTATTGTATTGGACCAGTTATTTTATCCAACATCCATTTCTATAGATTTTCTTCTTTTTTTTTATTTCTCTATAATTAGCGGTAGCAAGGGTGAATCAGGCTCGGTTCTCATCACATTAGTCATCATTGTACAGTGGGGTTTGTATATAAATGTTATGATCGGCAAGTGTGTGTTTGGGAGCAAGAGGGCACTTTTAGGCAAAACCTATGGGTGGGGGGTGTGTGCTGAAAGTGGAGTAATTCACCATGGAAATAGTCAGGGAGCACCTTGACCCAGAATTGCCCCTGGGTAATAAAGAGGGGGGGGTGGGGGGGTTTGCAGGAGGAGTCAGCAGAAGAGGGGTCAAAAAGCAGTCCTGAAGGTCACTGCAGGTGGTTTAGGTTCATGAGCGGTAACAACCGGTCAGGTTCAGGGCAGGAGAGTTGAGAGTAATCCAGAGAGAGTAAGCAGACTAGAGCACAAAAGGGAATGGGACTGCAAAGCTTAACAATCCATCAAAGACTGGAGGGTGTACAGGGGATTTATAGGGACTGCAGTCAGAGGCTTTTCCCCCTCATGCCAGGGTGCCACCCCCCTCAGGTAGTGAGGGGAGAAAGTCTGGGGAACTCCTCCTCTTCTCCATTCATCCTGGATCTCCCTACTTATGTTGCACTGCTAGGCTTTAGGACATGCCCCCTTTCCATCTGGACATCTATTGGGCTTTATGATGGACAGTTTAATGATGTTCTATTGTCCAGGGGTAAGCACCTACATTTTTCATGATGGCCATCTATTGGGCTTTATGATGGACAATTTAATGATGTTCTGTGGTCCAGGGGTAGGCACCTACATTTTTCATGATGGATATCTATTGGGCTTTATGATGGACAATTTAATGATGTTCTGTGGTCCAGGGGTAAGCACCAACATTATTCAGGATGGACATATATTGGGCTCTATGATGGACAGTTTAATGATGTTCTATGGTCCAGGAATGAGCAACTGCATTGTTTATGATGGAGATCTATTGGGCTATATGATGGACAGTTTAATGATATTCTATTGTCCAGGGGTAAGCACCAACATTAATTATGATGGACATATATTGGGCTTTATGATGGACAGTTTAATGATATTCTATTGTCCAGGGGTAATCACCAGCATTATTCATCCACTGGGCTTTATGATGGACAGTTTAATGATGTTCTATTGTCCAGGGGTAAGCACCAGCATTATTCATCCACTGGGATTTATGATGGACAGTTTAATGATGTTCTATTGTCCAGGGGTAAGCACCAGCATTATTCATCATGATCATCTCCTGGGCTTTATGATGGACAGTTTAATGATGATATAATGCAGTAAACATTAGACAGAATTTGTTTTTGCACTTTAGTTATACATGTCCCCTTTAATAAGCATAGCAAAAGAAAAACACATGAATTGCGAGGGATGGAATATGTATTAGTCATCTGTTTGTGGAGATGCATATGTAATATCCCAGAAATAGAAGAAATCAAAAGGAAATAAGTGCGTAGTTTTAACTTAAATGAAAGAAGCAGGCAAATGAATAAATGTACATGTTGGTATCTGTGCTGTAAGTTTTAAATAGATACTGTTAGCAGAAATGTCAGGCATTAATATAGAAGTGAGGGCTTTTTATATAACTACATTTTTAGGATGGAAATTAATTATATCCTTCATGGAGCAGCTGGTTTGGGTTTTAGGAGCACAATATGCAAACATGGGTGATGCTTTGGGTATGATAATATAATTTTTGGCACTAAAAGTATTTTTTTTTTTTTTTTTAAACTTTTGCTTCACTAATAGAAGCCAAAGTTAAAAACCCGGTGCCCCCTGCCTCCAATAAATCTCTACAGATACACATGGGTTTACTCTGCGCTCTGTCTCTCAGCCGAGGCAGAGCTGAAGAGGACAGTGTCCGAGTACGCTCAGCCAATCAGAATTGGACACTAGAATTGTAAAAAAAAATCAAGGATTAACAGACAAACTGGAAAATTTCTTCAACTTGCCTGTGTGTCCAACTCAACTATTTTGGAATCATCGATGCCATGTAATTGTTAGTTTACCCCATTGGCCAGTTTTGTACACCTCCTTAAAAGCCTCCCAAAAAACACAGGGCACCCCTTAGTTTTCCTTTTCATCTCCTTTCCCAATATAAATTGTACATCATTATTTTTTTTGGGACTATTATTAGCGTTTTCCTGTCCTGCTGTACTCCAGTAGAATGAAGAGGACAGTACTCTTGGTGTTGTCCCATGTTTGACCGTCGTGTCTTCTTTCTTTCTCAGGCGGGATGACTTGTTCCTAGATCACCTCTCACGCCCCAGGATGTCACTGGATACTTTAAGCCGATCGAGAGTGGCAACGTTTATCAAGCCGGATGGACCTGGGGATCTGCCACTCGATGGAGAGATTAGCAAGGAGGACACCAGGATCCTTAAAGTCTGCTTCCACAGCAACAGCTCCAACCTGGTCAAGAACTTCAAGCTCGTGAAGTGTAGCATCTTGACCGAGATACGGGTGAGTCTCTCCTTCCCCTGGTTTCTGTGCAGAGCAGAGGTCCTAAAGAGTTTGTGCCAACCCATGTGTACTCAGGGGCAAGAGGGCAATACCTATTAATGTTAAATGAGAGAATTGTAGAAGAAACATCTGCAAGTGGAACAAGGACCATAGAAACTGCTCATGTTAAGCTCTTCCATATTGTCATGGAGCGCTAATACCTGGTTTTTGCAGTTCACACATCCATTCAGAATGGCCTCAGCTCTCAGTGGTGGCTATTTATTAAAAGTGAGGGTTGAAGTCAGATGAGCAGTCCATCATGCTGACTTAACTATACATTGTGTAGGGATAAACCTGGTGAGTTCCTTCTGCCAGAAGACCCCGTTTATCCAAGCGGGGATCAGCCCGAACATTAGTTAGCTGTGTTTGCACTGACACTTAAAGCATGCACCAGCTTCCCGACTGGCTCTGCCTCAAATCTGAGGCAGAGCAGAGAGTTCACCCTCCTGTTTCTGTAAATATTCACTTGGAGGAAGGGGACACTATTTATATTCAGTGCTGTATTTCTGCTTGGGCCAACTGGAGCTAGAGTGTCAGACTGCTGTGCAAAGGAAGGAACATGGGGGCAGTGGAAGGGTATGTGGGGTCAAGCTGGCTCTGTTGCAAGGTATGTGGGGGCATTCTGGTGCATGAATTTAGTGAGACCCAGGGAAGCACAAAACCTACATACATCACTGTATGTCATACCTGCCAACTTTAAAAAAGTGATCTTGGGGCACAAGATCTTTAAGAGGGGCATGGTTATGTGATGCCCCATTCTGAGCTCTAGTTTAGGCTGTGTAAGACATACACAGTTTAATGTGCACTAACAATGCAAAGACAGACCTGTAGGTAAGGGGACAGACGGAACCCTATAAATGGGACTATTCCAGGAAATTCAGGACTATTGGCAGCTATGGTATGTATTAGTGAGAGGTCTGACCAGGATGAGTCTGAGAAGCTGCTTGGTACTGAATCCAGAGTGCTGTATCACTGCTCCCCCGCATTTCCATTCAGTTCCGCCAATGTCCTTCACTGAATCCTTGGCTGGCTGGATCCTACGCGTTTCTGTGCTTTAATTGCTCCTTGTACCCTTGCCAACACGATAATCAACATCATCCTGAAATTATTCCATCGCACATGCTCTTCAGCTTCATTATTAGCTGCACAAACAATATCCACCTACTCATCGTTTCCCTCTAGCGTGGCCTTCCGCTAAATGAACCAAAGCACGTCACTTGTTCTGTAAAAGTCAATGACAAGTACCATTCATTGAAGGGAAAAACCAATGGGAGCGACGTGCTGGTGTTTTACATTTCCAAATAAACATTTGTGGCCTAATAGACAGATTGTAGTTTGGATTCCCTGCTTTTACTTTATTTACTTTAAAGGATCTCTCCATTCTGAAAAAATCCTGGACAAATAAATGCATATTAAAGCTTTATTTATTTATTCCAGTTTTAGTTTTTCAGCTTTTTTTCTTTTTTTACTTGCAATGTATTTACTTGAAAACATAGTTTTTGCAAGTTTTCGCCTGGGGATGGATCCAGCCCATCGGGAAGCACATGTGCTGCGACATCACACTAGCTTCTATATGAAGTTATTCCTGCATCTGCTATGGGAACTAATGACCCAGTGTATCTGCACTGATTCTCTTGCAAGTAAGCAAAAGCAAAGGGAGGGTTTGTGCAAGACACTTTGCGAGAGATTTTTAAGGAATGCCTAAATGCAAGTTAGTTATTGCCCTTGCACCGTCTCTTTAATTTAAATTCTGCATACAGTGACAGCATGCCTCCATGTTCCACCGTGCTGTCTTGGAGTTACTGTAAGTTGCTTTATC
>CM069861.1:210582898-210585398 GCA_036172795.1 Pelodytes ibericus
TGGAATAATCCCCCTGATGTCGAAAAAGCTGTCTTTTCTTTTGCTCTGTCTGTAAGAGGTACTTGCCAATAACCCTTCGTCAGGTCTAACGTAGTCAGGTACCGAGCCTTACCCAGTCTCTCTATCAGTTCATCAACCCTAGGCATTGGATAAGCATCAAACTTTGACACACTATTTAATTTACGAAAATCATTACAAAATCTTAACGAGCCATCAGGTTTTGGCACCAGTACTATAGGGCTGCTCCACTCGCTTTGTGATTCCTCAATAATATCAAGAGCTAACATTTTCTTAATTTCTGCAGCTACCGCCTCTTTCCGTGCTTCTGGGATTCTGTACGGTTTAAGACTTATCTTCACCCCTGGTTCTGTAACAATATCATGCTTGATAACGTTAGTCCTGCCCGGAACTACAGAAAATACATCTCGGTTTCTACCAATAAAGTCCCTTACTTCCTGTTTCTGGTGGGGGAACAGGGTGTCTGGTATATTTACTTCAAGTTCACTACCAGTCTTATTAGTGACAATTGAAGTAGTTAAGACATCTCTGTCCTTCCAGGGTTTTAGTAAATTTATATGATATAATTGCTCGGGTTTCCTCCTATTGGGTTGTCTCACTTTATAAGTAACTTCCCCAACCTGTTCAATAATCTCATACGGGCCATGCCAAGATGCTAGAAATTTATTTTCTACTGTAGGGACCAAAACAAGTACCCTGTCTCCTGGGTAAAAAACTCTCAGTCTGGCATTTTTATTATAACTGTTTTTCTGGGCCTCTTGGGCTTTCTGCATATGTTCTTTAACTATTGGCATAACAGCTGCCATCCTATCTTGCATTTGAGCTATGTGCTCAATCACACTACGGTATGGATTGGACTCCTGTTCCCAGGTTTCTTTTGCTATATCTAGCAGACCTCTGGGATGATGGGCATATAGAAGCTCAAAAGGAGAGAAGCCCGTAGAAGCTTGTGGCACCTCCCTTATGGAGAACATTAGATAGGGTAGTAAGCAGTCCCAATTCTTACCATCTTTGTCAATTACTTTCCTTAACATACTTTTTAATGTCTTGTTAAACCGTTCTACCAGTCCGTCTGTCTGGGGATGATAAACAGAGGTCCTAAGATGTTTAATTTGAAGTAGTTTGCATAACTCCTTTGTAACTTTAGACATAAATGGTGTACCCTGATCTGTCAAAATTTCTTTTGGTATGCCCACCCGGCTAAACATGAGCATGAGCTCTCTCGCTATTGTCTTTGCAGACATGTTACGTAGGGGTACGGCTTCCGGGTACTTGGTAGCATAATCCAGAATCACCAATATATACTGATGCCCCCTTGCAGACTTTACCAGAGGACCTACCAAGTCCATTGCAATCCTTTCAAAGGGTACTTCTATTATAGGCAATGGTACCAGAGGACTGCGATATGACTTAAAAGGGGCGGTGTGTTGGCATTCAGGACAAGAAGAACAATAATTTGCCACTGAAGCAAATACCCCAGGCCAATAAAACCTCTGTAAGACCCTTTCTTTTGTCTTTTCTATGCCTAAGTGTCCCCCCAGTATATGGCTGTGTGCAAGATTTAGGACTGTATGTCTGAAGGGCTTAGGAACAAGTAGTTGTTTTACAACATCCATCCCCTTTTTCTCTACTCTATATATCAAATCATTCTGTACTTCAAAGTAAGGAAAAGAAGGGGCTCTATCTAGTTGCACTGGATCATCAGTTGAAACCTGGATATTTTTACGGGCCTCTGCAAGAGTGGGGTCTTCCCATTGCGCTTTCCTGAAGTTACCAGGACTGACTTCTAACTCAGGGAAGTTAATGCCTTGATCCTGATCATTATCGGACTCCTGACTATCGTGGCCCGGGTCTTCTCCCACTAAAGCTGGCCTGTGACTTGGGGCTTCAGCCTTCTCTGGTCCTATGCCTAGATCTTCCCATTCTATGTTAGAAAAAGGGAACACATTTTCAGAATCATCATCATTTGCTATACAATCATGAGCTACTTTTCCTGAAGACCCCCACAAGTCTAAAAATTGGGGAAAATCCCTTCCCAACACCACATCATAAGCCAGTTTATCCACTACCCCCACTCTATGATGAACAGTACCAAAAAGGCTTTCAAATTTTAGCAAAACTGTAGGATATTCACGTTTGTCACCATGAACACAGATTATACCAATTTTCTGAAATACTTCCACATCGGCTTCAGGTACAAGGCATTTTGTTATCAATGTCGCCATACTTCCGGAGTCTAATAGAGCTCTAACCTC
This sequence comes from Pelodytes ibericus, assembly GCA_036172795.1. NCBI lineage: Eukaryota > Metazoa > Chordata > Amphibia > Anura > Pelodytidae > Pelodytes > Pelodytes ibericus. The sequence continues at coordinate 210,585,172 of CM069861.1, forward strand.
TTTCCCATTCACCCTTATGGAACATATCTGTGGATTGTGACTACAGTTGGCAATAGCAGATTCCATACAATTCAGCAAACAAGACAATTGTACATCCTGATTAATCATATTGCATTGCATAGGTTCATCAATCAAGGGACAGTCTCTAGCTTTATGTCCAGGTTCATTACACCGGAAACATTTAATATTATCAACTGTCCCCCACCTAGTCCCTTTTCCAGCATTAA